>APFE030967946.1:37151-161616 GCA_000404065.3 Pinus taeda | reverse complement strand
TGAATCAGTATTATCAGGTCAATTATTTTTCAATTCATACATAGATTTGTATACGCTACTTAGGTTAGTGAAACCAACGTATATACGCAACTTCAGTTAAGGAAACTAGCGTATAACTTATAATTTAATCATTCTTCAAATGTTGATGTCAAAACCATATAAACATTAACCAGGAACAGAAAAATAATGCAGACAGTCACACACAAGAACATAAGATATAAGGTGGAAACCCAATGTGGGTGAAAACCACCTGCTGCAATTTGTCTCTGTCTTCTTTCAATTTGAAACTTATTTTTACAATGATTCTGTATTGGTGCAGTCTTATACCAGTACACAGGCTACAACCTGCAGAAAGCTACAACCTTCTCTTGTTCTCCAGCTTCTCCTGGAAGGGAGCTACAACCCCCTTAGCTCTTGTACTAGTTGAGGTACTAGTACGTAGGTGCTGACCTACAGAAGGCTACAACCTTCTCTTTTCTTCTAGGGACCACGTTTCATAAATTTTCAGATTGGATCCATGAATAACATTAATCAAACATCAAGTATATTTGCATCAAACAATATTCTTTGTATAACCCAATATTGAATTAAATAATCACTTCTTTGAATGATGTAACCAGATAATAACAGTGACCAGACACCAATCTTGAACCCATAATACTGCAGTAATAAACCAAAGTAGCTAAAACATATTTTATGAGATGTACGCTACTTCAAAATGAGGAACCTGCGTGCACACGCTTCTGTATGAAGGAAAACCTGAGTATACGCTTCTTTGAATCACTGAAACAACGTGTATACACGCCTTTTCTGCGCCGAACTTACGTATAGATCTATGAAAGACAATGTTCCTTTTTCAAGTATTCAAGCATTTATTATACCCATATTATCAGATTCATTGATCAATTCATGTGTCAAATATATTAGATCAGAATCACACAAAGATACTACAATTCAAGTCTTGAGATTTGACCCTTCAATAGGACTTATCCATCTTGTAACGCTCAGGTTCCTCCTTGATTCGGATCCAGCTATGCACCATAAGCTAATCACCAGTATTCTAGATCTTGCTCCTCATAAGATATTCAACACTTGAGTCGATTCCCTTGCCAAATGATTTCCTTTCCCTTTTATAGCCTTAGGCCTTACTCAAACCATGGTCCAAAACCATTATAGAACCAATACTAGGGACCCAATACCTAGGTTCAACACTTTGGATGCAATACCAAGGAACAAAACCATAGGTTCAAATATGTCGGACTAAATACCATGGACCAACCATAAGTTTTCCCACATGTACGCGCTTTTCTTTGCATGAAAGTGCGTGCATATGTATATGTGCCTTTTGATTAGCAATCTTGCATGTATACGTGCCTTTGTTATGAGGAACCTGCGTATACCTCATTTTCTTTCATTCTGAGAGCCTGAACTGTGATATGTGCCATTTGAGTGAGTTGCCATCAAGGACAACACCTGTGCCATAGAGCCAAACTTGTGTCACAATGCCAACAATCTCCCCCTTTGGACTTGATGGCAACCCCAAGTCACTCAAATCATCCTCCCCCTTTGACATGAAGGGCAAAGGGTTATTGTCCCCCTGAGTACATGCTGAATTCTCTGTTTTGCCGTGCTGTCCAAGCTCCCCCTGACTGTAGGCAAGGTCTGAAAGAAGATGTTTTTCAAAAGAAACATGACTTTATACATCATAAATGACCTTCCCATCACTATAGACTCATACATACATCCATCTCTCAACCAAGTGAGAATATACCAATATTGACTCTTCCACCCAACCAAGTGGGGATACATGATAAAACAAGAACATTACATCATCCACCCCAGGCATAATGGGGAAACCAAGATAGGCCGTTACATGACCTTTATAAGAAAAGAAATACAAGACATAGATATGAAATATGATAATTATCAATAAGCAACATCTATCAATCATCATTCATACTAGCATCCATGTTCTCCCTCTGCACCTGAAACCAACACAACTTTGAATCAAGATCTTCTAAGATAATGCCAAAAATGAACCATTAGAAGAATATATATGCTCCCCCTGAACCTGTGCTAGATGGTCTCTGTCAGACCCATATCAGACTCTTTTTACCCAGAGCCTGCCCCACTAATTGTCTTCATATACGTGACTGTATCCACATAAACCGGCATATGTACGTGTATCAACCTCATGAAATTCGCGTACAACCACTTTTCTCTGAAACAGATAAGGTTTAACAACAAGATGATGCATTAATTACCCCTAGCTTCTGTTTGAGGTATTCAAATGTCTCCCTGGGCAGTGGTTTGGTGAGTATATCAGCAACTTGTTCCTTAGAGGGAACATACTCCAATTTGACCTTTTGTTCAAGCACTTGTTCTCAGAGAAAATGATACTTGATAGGTATGTGCTTAGTCTTTGAATGCATGATAGGATTCTTTGAAATACTGATTGCACTTGTATTATCACAGAAGATAGAGATAGGGGGAGAACAATTGATTTGAAAATCTTGAAAAGTTTGCATCATCCAAAGGAGTTGTGTGCAGCAAGATGTAACAGCCACATATTCTGCTTCAGCTGTAGATAAAGCAATTGAACTTTGTTTCTTGTTGAACCAAGATACTAATCTGGAACCCATAAAGAATGCACCCCCACTAGTGATTTTTCTGTCATCCACACTTCCTACCCAATCTGCATCTGTATATGCATGAAGTGTGAGATCTGCATCTCTATGATACCATAAGCCATAGTTTTGTGTTCCTTGAAGATATTTGAAAATCCTCTTAACTGCTTGAAGGTGTACTTCTTTTGGATTTGCCTGAAATCTTCCAACTATTCCCACTGCATGCATAATGTCTGGCCGAGTACTTGTCAAATAAAGCAGACTACCAATCATGGATCTATAGGTTGGTTGATGTACTGCTACTAATTCTTCATTAGCATTGAGGCTGCATCCTTTTACCATAGGGGTACATACCAGTTTCGAATCTTCCATGCCATATTTCTTCAAGATTTGCTTTAGGTACTTGGTTTGTGATAAAAAGATACCATCTTTATTTTGTTGGATTTGTAAACCAAGGAAATATGTCAGCTCACCAAGCAAGGACATTTTAAATTCTTTCTGCATCACCAAAGCAAAGTTTTGACTCATGACTTCTTCATTGCTGCCAAAGATGATATCATTAACATATACAACAAGTATTAGCAATTTATCATTATCAATTTTTATATATAGATTGCTATCTGCTGATCCTTTTGAGAAGCCTTGTTGATGGAGGTATTTGTCCAGATGATAGTACCAAGCCCTTGGAGCCTGTTTAAGACCATAGAGTGCCTTCTTAAGTCTGCATACAAGTTTTGGATCATTTCCAAGGATAAATCCATATGGTTGCTCAATATACACTTCTTCTTCTAAGTCCCCATTTAAAAAGGTAGATTTCAGATCCATTTGAAATACTTTGAACTTTTGAAATCTAGAGAGAGCAAGGAATATTCTTATGGCCTCTAGTCTAGCAACTGGTGCAAAAGTTTCTTCAAAGTCAATACCTTCTTGTTGTGCATACCCTTTACAAACAATTCTGGCCTTGTTTCTAATGACTTCTCCATTTTCATTCAGCTTATTTTTGAATATCCATTTTGTCCCTATTACATTCTTATCTTTTGGTCTAGGTACCAACTCCCAAGTGTTATTTTTTTCAATCTGCTCAAGTTCTTCATCCATGACCTTGACCCAGCATTTGTCTTTACATTCTTCTCTTACATTTTGTGGTTCAGTGGAGGAGAGCGATGCTAGATAGCTTGAAGCTTCAGAAATACTTCTTCTTGTTTGTACACCTGCCTCTTTCTATCCCAAATTTGAGTCTGTAGATGGTTCTTCTGGACATATCTGGATGGAGTATTTTCTTCTATCCTTATCTGTTCTTCTGGTGCCTCATGGGTTTCTTCTTCATCATGAATCTAATTTTATGTTGAAGGATAGTCCTCATCATCTTCGAAATCTTCAGATTTTACTTGCCTAGGAGTGTTTCCTTCTTCATCAACCACTACATCAATACTTTCAACAATTTTTCCAGGTCTTTTATTGTAACACTTATATGCTTTGCTGTGGGGAGAGTAACCAAGGAGAATGCCTTCGTTTTCTCTAGGTTCAAACTTGCAAAGGTTTTCATTAGTCCTTTTGATGTAGCATTTGCTTCCAAAAATTTTGAAGTATTTTACCGTGGGAGTCTTACCATACCAAAGTTCATGAGGAGTCTGAGTGCTGTTTACCCGGACATTTGTCTTGTTGAGAATAGTAACTGCAGCAAATGCGGCTTCACCCCATAAGGTTGCGGGAGTTCCAGACTCATCAAGCATAGCACGAGCCATTTGTTGAACCGTTCTGTTCATTCTTTCCACTACTCCATTTTGTTGAGGAGTCCTTGTAGTAGAAAATTCCCTTCTTATTCCATGTTCTTCACAAAAATAAAAAAATTCATCCGAGGTAATTCTCCTCCTCGATTAGACCTGAGGCATTTGATTCTGCGATCTGATTCGTTTTCAACCAAGGCTTTGAATGCTTTGAACTTTTCGAAAGCTTCATCTTTATACTTCATAAGTCCTATCCAACACATCCTTGAAAAGTCGTCAATGAGCAATATTAAGTACTCTTCTCCTCGAGGTGACCTCTTCCTAGTTGGACCACATATATCAATATGGACAAGTTCAAGTGGCCTGCTAGCTGATCCTTACTTCTTAGGGAAATTAGTTATGGTTTGTTTACCAAACTGACATGATTTGCATATTGTATTGTCTGGAATTCTAATGTCAGGGAGATCACGAACCGCCTTAAATTTGCATGCTTTCCTTATCTGAGAGAAGCTTAGATGCCCCAATCTTTTGTGCCATAGCCAGTGTTCATCATTCTTGCTTAGATAGCATTGTTGTTGTCCTCCTTTGAGTACGTATAAATTATTTGGAGTTCTTATGCCTTTGATCACTATTTTTCCTGTATCAAGCTCACGAAAAAACAATCATTTGATCGAAAATATTACCTCAGTTCCTTGATCACACATTTGACTGACACTCAATAGATTATGCTTTAAGCCATCAACATACATAACATTTCCAGCATTGACCTTCTCTTTCAAACAAACATAACCTTTACCTTTTATGAATGCTGGGGTGTCATTTCCAAATGAGACCTTCTTTTCTTTTTCTAAGGCACTATATGACTGAAGTTTTTCCTTATCACCTGTCATATGTTTTGAGCATTCACTGTCGATGTACCACTGATTTTCCTTTCCTTCTGCATATAAGGCTATCCCACATATTTCTAGTTGTGGTTCTTTCTTTCTCCATGTTTTGGGACTAAATGAAGCTTGCTCCTTCTGAGTTGTTTGCCGAAACCTACTCCTGCATTCAAAATCTTCATGACTGAAGTTGTTACAAATAGAACATTCTATTTCATTTTCAAGAGCATAAAAGTTATTGTAGGTCCTTTTCATGATCCCAGTCGTACTCCTTTGTTTTTGATCTTCCCTAGTCATGATGGTCTTGTAGGCAACACATTGAGAAACTTTGTAACCAAAGTTATGACAAGAGAAACATTGGCCATTGAATAAATTCTTGCGATTATCAAACCTACCAACCAAACGATTGTAGTTTCTATTGACATCCATTCTTGAGGCAAATTGAGAATGATTTACCTGTGGTTGGTTGAAGCTTCTGTTCATCCTTGAAGTAGATTGCCCCCGATTTACTTGGTAATCTTTGTTCATTCTTGAAGCAAATTGTCCTTGATTTACCTGGTGATCTGCATTATTCTTTTGCTATCGATTGTCAACCTGTTCATTTTTCCTTGCTACATCAAGATAACTTTTGGAGGTGGATGGCTTCTGTGCTTGAGACGCTTCTTCAGAATATCTGAGACCTGTCTTGATTAGAGGAGAATGCTACATTTTGATAATTTCATCTAAAGTTTCAGATCCTTTAGCAAATCTAAGATTAAGGGCTTTTGTTTTCTCAATTTCTTTTCTAAGTCCCATAATCTAACTCTTCATTGTGTTTATCTCTTTCAGCAAGTTGGAATGTCAGAGTATCTATGATGATATTCTTTTCTTCTAAACAAATTTTAAGTTTAGAAATTTCTTCATAAAGACCTTCTTCATTTATAGCATCCAAGAAATCATCATCTTCAAAGGCCATCAAAAGTCTATCATCATTACCTTGTTCATCTTCATCACTATTTGAAAGTCCATCACTATCTTCATGAGTATAATAGCTCTTTTTACTTACATTCTATTTTTTGTTCCATCTAACTGGTTCCTTACCTTTATCTTTATGAGGACACTTGGTAGCATAGTGACCGACTCTTCCACAAGAAAAGCATTTGAAATGCAGCTTACTCTGAATCTTCCAGTTCCCCATTGAAGGTTCTTGACAAAATTTGATTCTTCCTCTTCTTCTGACATATGTCTTGACTCATTGTGATCTCCTTTTCCCGAGGCTTTGAATGCAACATCTCTCCTATCTGATGGTCCAACTTTTCTCATTTCGTAAGTAGTTAGGATTCCGTGCAGCTGTGACATGGCAATGCTTTGTAGATTCTGATTTTCTTCTATGGCAGAAACTTTTGAATCAAACTTAGGAGACAAAGAACTTAGAACCTTTTCAACCAAAAAAACTTCTTTTATTTCTTCACCCAAGTTTTTCATACAATTAACAATCTCATCTATATGTAGGAAATAGTTAGCCACGCTTTCATCATTGTGCATTCTGAGATTTTCATATTGAATTCTGAGAGTCTGTAGTTTAGCTTGTTTTACCTGATCATCTCCTTCATAACTCAAAATGATCTTGTCCCATATTTCTTTTGTGGTTTTTAGCTACATAACCTTGATGAATTCTGATTGAGGTAGACTCCCTAATAAAGTATTGACAGCCTTGGCATTCGTTTCATACTGCTTTTTACCAGCCGTATCTGTAGGAGTTGTTGATGGAAATATGTATCTTATTTCTATGATATCCCAGACTTCTGTACCAAGAATTTGAAGATAGGTTGTGATTATTACCTTCCAATAGATGAAGTTTCTCCCCATCAAAAATTGGTGGCCTAATCGATGCCTCCTTTTCGTAGTTGCTCATGATGATAGATCTTCCTTCAAGCGATCAAGCTTCTTTTGAAGGACCTGCTCTGATACCAATTGTTGGAAATAAATACTGAGAGGGGGGGGGGGTGAATCAGTATTATCAGGTCAATTATTTTTCAATTCATACATAGATTTGTATACGCTACTTAGGTTAGTGAAACCAGCGTATATACACAACTTCAGTTAAGGAAACTAGCATATAACTTATAATTTAATCATTATTCAGATGTTAATGTTAGAACCATATAAACATTAACCAGGAACAGAAAAATAATGCAGACAATCACACACAAGAACACAAGATATAAGGTGGAAACCCAATGTGGGTGAAAACCATTTGCTGTAATTTGTCTCTATCTTCTTTCAATTCAAAACTTCTTTTTACAATGATTCTATACTGGTGCAGTCTTATACCAGTACGCAGGCTGCAACCTATAGAAAGCTACAACCTTCTCTCCTTCTCCATCTTCTCCTGGAAGGGAGCTACAACCGCCTTAGCTCTTGTACTAGCTGAGGTACTAGTACGTAGGTGCTGACCTACAGAAGGCTACAACCTTATCTTTTCTTCTAGGGACCATGTTTCATAAATTTTTAGATTGGATCCATGAATACCATTAATCAAACATCAAGTATATCTGCATCAACCAATCTTCTTTGTATAACCCAATACTGAATTAAATAATCACTTCTCTGAATGATGTAACTAGATAATAACAGTGACCAGACACCAATCTTGAACCCAGAATACTGCAACAATAAACCAAAGTAGCTAAAGAATATTTTATGAGACATACGCTACTTCAAAATGAGGAACCTGCGTGCACACGCTTCTGTATGAAGGCAAACTTGCATATACGCTTCTTTGAATCACTGAAATAATATGTATATGCGCCTTTGCTACGCCAAACCTGCGTACAAATCTATGAAAGATAGTTTTCCTTTTTCAAGTATTCAAGCATTAATTATACCCAGATTATTAGATTCATAGATCAATTCATGCGTCAAATATATTAGATCAGAATCACACAAAGATACTACAATTCAAGTCTTGAGATTTGACCCTTCAATAGGACTTCCATCTTGTAACGCTCAGGTTCCTCCTTGATTCAGATCTAGCTATGCACCATAAGCTAATCACCAGTATTCCAGATCTTGCTCCTCATAAGATATTCAACACTTGAGTCGATTCCCTTGCCAAATGATTTCCTTTCCCTTTTATAGCCTTAGGCCTTACTCAAACCATGGTCCAAAACCATTATAGAACCAATACTAAGGACCGAATACCTAGGTTCAACACTTTGGATGCAATACCAAGGAACAAAACCATAGGTTCAAATATGTCGAACTAAATACCATGGACCAACCATAAGTTTTCCCACATGTACGCACTTTTCTTTGCATGAAAGTGCATGCATATGTATACGCGCCTTTTGATTAGCAATCCCGCGTGTATACGTTTTGTTACGAGGAACCTGTGTATACCTCATTTTCTTTCATTTTGAGAGCCTGAACTGTAATATGTGCCATTTGAGTGAGTTTCCATCAAGGACAACACCTGTGCCATAGAGCCAAACCTGTGTCATAATGCCAACACTACTTACCCATATACTCATCCTACCATTTTTTCTTCATTTTATTCAGGTGCATTTAAACTAGAAAACCCTTATCCATTTTCTTTTAAAGCAGGAAACTATCTAATTCTAACCTTATATCATCTAAGGGCTCAGATTAAACTGATGAGCTCCTTTTATTTACTCTACCTATCTAATAATTTGCCAAGATTAAATAGTTTGGTCAAATTTTATTCTCTAACTATCAACATGAAATTTAAAGCATGGAATAATCAAGATTAAATAGTTTGATTACCATGGATTGTGGCATGAATAAAAAACTACACATAATCATTATTATGCATAAAAGTAAATAGTAGTGGCATTTGGACTTGCACACTTTTATGGTCTTTTATTTTTGGAGTTCATATTTTTCACTTTTTTGGACCTTTTCTTATTCTTTTTGTCTTTTGATTTTTCTTTTAGGAGATACCCTCTTTTCATTTTTTTAATTTTCAATATGGAAAAAATTTGCAGAAAGCAAAGGTATGTACATATTACAAGGCTTAACCTTAGCCATTCAAAATTATGACTCCTATTGGTATAGGAACCTAACGATGGCTCCACTTGGGGATGGTATTTCCTTGTGAAATGTCAAGAACACCATCGACTAGTAGCCTGATCCATTGGGCCAATCCTAGACATGTATATGCTTTGTTGTATAATCTTTTTGACTAAAACTTTTGAACTGAAAACACACCATTTTCTGCAAACTGAAATCTGATTTAACATAAAGTTGCTGCTGAAAACTGAATTTATTCAAATTGAAATCCTACCTACTTACTCTAATCAACTTTCTGACTGCTGGTTAGGTAAAATGAAATAACCAATGCAACCACTCAAGCATCATATACATTGGTAAATTTTGCTACTTGGGCTTGTTTGTGATTAAAATTGAGCTTTTAAAGGCAAATATAACCTTGTCAACCAATGAGAAGATAAGGAAATAATTGCTTTCCTTTGTAGGCTCTAAAAACTGTACAAAGGATCTTCCAAAATATATACACTATTGTTCAACATATTTAAGCAAATACACACTTGTTCTGGATGACTTCCATGCCATGAATCTGAAATATCACTTTTATATTTAACACCCTGCAGACTTTCAGATGAGCTTTGTGATGATATTTCTACTGATTGTAATGTCTATTTGGTGAAACTTTTATCATCTTGATTTTGATTCTCATAGTCTGTTAATGGAGAAAAATTCTGATTACACTCATCATCCACCCTATGAGTTACTAGACTATAAATAACTTGGAAGGATTGCTGTAAATTATTGCATATAGGTTTGAATGGAACTTCATAGGTTTCTACAAGCTGCTTATCCTTTTATTTAGAGATGTTATACCACATTTCCTTTAAAAACTGAAATGATTCAAAACAAAGAGGCAAATAAGCTTCACTTATTTCTAAATTTTCTTCACTTTCTTCTTCACTTTCAAAGCTGATACAGATAAAATGATCACTATTTTCAAGCTGCCGAAACTGAATTTCCTTATTCCCAAAACTAGCTTCTGATTGCTCTATAAAGTTAGTTTGGATTTGAAGAACATAATTATCATCATACTCATTATATTTGGGAAATCATCAAAAGAAGTAATGTCATCAAACATACACATTAGATCAGGAGATTTCTCCTCCACATATTGCTTTATGAATCTATCTTCTGATCTATGGTAGTTCAAATTAGTAGGAATATTTTCATGATTCTCAATCTCTTCTTGTTGTCGAATAAATGTGTCATGGTGAGTTTGAGCAAAAAACTCATCTTTGATGGTGATCTTCTGCATCCTTTCCTTTGTTTTCTTTATCAAAATGTCGAGTTTTTCCTTTGCAGTGGTGTTTTTCTCTACTTCTGCTTTCAACTTTTCTCTTCTAATTTGCAGATTAACTTTTACATCTACTACCATGTTTTGCATCTGTTCCACTGTTGAGGGGTTTCTTTCTCTTAGCTAAAATTCTATCTCTGGATCAGATGCTCTTGGGTAATGCAAAATAAATTAATTGGGGGGGGGGGTCTTATATTTGATGGCATTGAATAATAGGCTTGATTAAATCTGTCTGAAAATTGTTGTATTGTTTCATCTGGCTATCTTTTTTAACTGATTATATTCTTCTATGATTACAAGAAGATTGACTTTGATTATCCATTTATCAATGAAAATTTTGGAAAACTGTTGGAAATTTGAGATGCTTGCAATAGGTAAATTTTTGAACCAACTCTTTACTCTACTTTGCAAACAAAGAGCAAAAATCCCGATAATAACATAATCTTCATTAATTTCAAAAAAGTCTAGATAATTCTCAAAACCTTGAATATGTTTTTGAGTAGTGATATCATTCTCTCCATCGAACCTAGGGAGATACTTGTAAAAATCGTTAATGAAAGCATGAAGTGTAGAAGGTAAGATGAGTGGATTATATCTACCAGGAAATTTATGAAGTATTGGAATATGTACAGGGATTGTATGATTAGTCGTGATTTTTTGATGTTCCTCAATAGGAAAATGATCTTCATAGAGTTAGAAGACTGCTATTCAAATGTGTAAGGAGACTTTATATCTACACTTTTCAAAGGGAAATACTAAAAAATTAATCTAAGATCTTCTCTAAAAGTCAATATACATCGAATAAATTTCTTGATGAGAAAGAACATAATGTCTTGGATAACAATCCAAGTTAAAATCCTGATCTTTTCAAATAGTTCTTTTGGGTTCATTCCTCCAGTGGAGTCTTGATTGTAGAATTGATTTGGAGTCACCAGGTGGATGATTTTAAACTTTGTGTGTTTGATCACTGTCCACCATCATAGATCATATCTAAACCTGTAAAACAATTATGAAGAAAATGTTAGTTCTCCCCAATATGGTCGCCACTATGTTATCACCTAGTAATTTTCCAAGGTTAAAGAAGGAGATCACTAGGGTAACCACAAACCAATCTTTTAGGCTCAGGCTCTAGCCAACCTAAGTCCAGAGAGGGCTCTCTCTTTATAATTTAGCTTTGTTTTTATGAGATTTTAGGCTAGTTCTTAGCGTTCATGGGATTTTGATTTTGGATTGAAGGTTGGGTGGTGGAATTCTTAGAGAAGATGGATAAAGATAGGTCTTCAATCCATTGGGCTATGGAATCAACAAATGGATAGCATAACTGGACCAGATCATTAAAGGGAATGTTCACAGGGTAGGCTAGCAAAGCAAAAGGAAAATCTTCAGGTCTAATGGGTGAAATGATTCTAACTAGGGTGAAAGGGAACTTAAGAATCCTTGGACTGAGATCAGAATGAAGAACAGAGGGCGATCATGAAAAGAGTGTAAGTAAGAATTCTTTGCTATAGACTAGAGGAGAAACTACGGAAGCTAAGGAGCAGTTAAGAATTCCCTAGCTAAGATAGTTTAGGAGAAAGCATTCAGAATGTGAAACAATAAAGACAAAGTGCATTCAAGCAATTTCTAAAATATCATTCCTTGTTATACATCTATATTTTAGAGAAACAAACAAGTTTATGAAGAAACATAAGAAAAAACAATAGTAAACACGAGAGAGCACTTATTTGTATTTTTCTTTACACAAGAATCCTGTAAAATATCCAATCTTTATTCCTTGATCCAGCAAGCCAATCCAGTCATTGATACGATATAACTCTAATTTGAGAGAAAAATTCTATATAAATTTCTTGGAATCCCCCCTAAAATACTTCAAATGAAGAAGTATTTATACAAATTCTAAACTGAAATATCTTGAAAAAATATCAAGTTTGGTTTAACAAATATCTCAAACTGTTTTACATTAATAGAACTTAAATAATGTACACTCAAAAGTAATGAATCTATTTGGAATTATATTTATGGATTGAGGGTGACAAAGAAGAGAAATTCAAATTTGATAGCAACTCTTAATTGATTATGAGGCATCCCAGTCACTAATTGCATCCTTTGTTTGTGCATTATGCCCGAGAAATTCGACAAAATTAGGGTCCATTGATACCTTTGTATATCTCAACCCGAGATAGATATGAAAATAGTGAAAGAGGTTATTTTAGATAAATATGGTTTTGAGATAAACCTCGCTCTGTTTCCCAAAATTTAGCTCCAGCTGTTCACAATATTCTTTGCAAAAAGATGTCAAAAACAAGATTTTGCATAGTCCGACAAATAGGCTATGAAGACATGCACTTATATCACTTTTGATAATATTTGTGTAAAACGTGAGATAGGTTTTTGTATATTAGCCTTTTAGGAACACAAACCGCCTCTTGTTTCTCAAAATTCATCTTGGATTGGCCGAACTAGTTTCTGAAAAACTATGACTTCAACAGGAAATTTCTGAAGAATGCACCATTTCTGCTTTGATTTCATCTTTCAACCTTAAATTTATTTTAACTGTTTTTCATTCTTACTTTGGATAAACTTCATTGTTGCTGGTGAAAGTGTTTTCATCTCTGTTTAACCCTTACTGCCTCCATGTTTAGTTTTACTGCTCTGTATTTTCATCTATCTTCACTTTGACATGAATCTGTATGCTTTGTAACCGTCTTCCCTGTTATTTGTCTTCATGCTAGCTACTTTACTTGACTTGGTCTTCAATATGATACTCTTTAACCCTTATACACTTTGACTATTCTTTACTGTGTCCTTTTACCTTCACTGTATATTTTAGGTTTTTATTGTCTATTTCAACCATAAATTATTTAATTTCATGTTTCCTCTGCTTATCTTTTAACTGTATGTTTTATTTTCCATGTTTGTTTGAATAGATTTGATAACAATATCAGAGTAAACAGGTCTTATGACTAGTATTAAGACTGTTTATCCAAGGCTGCGGTCTTTTGGTCACCTGTAAAATAAAACAAACTATTAGGAAAGAGTTGGGTTGACAAGGAGGGTCATTAATGGCTTTATCGAGCTTTATAGGTCTATGGAGTGAGTCCAAAGTGCTTTCGGGAGGTAAACCATGCTTGAATTGGTTAGCAGAGGCTTCAGGTGGCATAGAAGGGTTACATAGGGTTTTATTGCACAAACAGGTGAAAATGAGCAAAACTAGGGTTTTCGTGTTTAAACGGGCAAAGGTTTGATTTTTTTGAATTTTGGTGCAAGGTGAATAATAGACGGTTTTTTCATTTAGCGAGAAGGTGGTAAGCGGTTTATTTCATGCCACTTTTGTGGTCTTCACGGTATTCAGGATGTGTCACCCGATTCCGTTCCTTGAATGACACGTAGCATCGGGGGAAGGGCGAAAAACCAATTTTTTGGGTGGTTATCGATCGATGGATGATCCCACCTAAAATGGCTTATGATCATTGGATGTGGGCCTTCAGATTGGATGGTGATCATGCTGCAAATGAGCGCGGAGGATAAAGTGGGGTGGGGGGGGGGGGGGGGGCGATGGGTTAATTGCAGCGGTATGGTGATTAAACATGGTTAATGATGAACTTAGGCAGCGAGGGTTATTTGCGGAGTTTTACTTAACGTAATCACGAATCGATCAATTAATGAAATTTGTCGGGGTTTGGGTGAAATTCGTAGTTTTATAGTTAAAACTAGGTCTAGGGATATTAATGTAAGGGATTTAATATCCCTTACTATAAATAAACCTGTGTGATAGGGGTTTCTTTATAGTATATTTTGAAAACCCTGAAAGCAGAAAATGTATTCTAGATTCTGGCCCTTGGTTTTGGGAAAACTTAGGCCTATTCATGAAGCCATGGAACCCATCATTTAATCCCTCAACCACAGTCATAATCTCAACACTAGTTTGGGTGAGATTGCCAAACCTACCCTTGCATCTCTGAAATTTCTCCTCGCTAAAAGCCATTGGAAATGCAATTGGGAAATTTTATGCAGGTGCCCAGAAACAGAGGAATATGTAAAAACTACCTATGAATGCATCTGTGTGGAAATGGACTTCAGTGCCAGATTCCCAGCTGAAACACACCTAACAAGTAAAGACTATGTGTGGAACCAAAAACGCGATTATGAAAGTGTCCTCTTCAGATGTCGATCCTGCTTTGAGACATGCCATCTAACCAAAAATTGCCCAAAAGCCTCCCAAAAAAATTATGCTAGAAAAAATCACCACAGATCTACATGGTGGGAAGGAGCACAAAAGGAACACTACATTGTCATCAAAGAAGAATACTCTCGAGAAAAATATGAATCACAAGAAATCGGGCAAGAAAGAAACAACTCTCAAGACAAGCAGGGGGAAAGCCCCACCCAACAAAAAAAAAGTGAACTTGACAACACCTCAAGCATCAATAGTTATGAGGATTTGAATACCGCACAAAATAAATATTCATTTAATAGAAAATTAGATCTCCTAGACGAAACTTCTTCTCCGACTATCTTCAAAAGGATGAACACAATAAATCGCGAAGCTAAGACACCAATGTCCCAAGAACCAGAAAAGTTGAAGGAGATGCAAGATAAAGGAAGTTGGAAGAATGTAGAGAAAAAAAATAAAGCTACAACACCAATCTCGCTAAGAAAGACGAGGAGCTAGACAATTAAAAATAAGAAAATTATAGATCCAATAGACCAATTTGGTCTCAGTGGACGTTAACCACCACCATCAACATCATCAATATATACATATGGGAAAGGGTATTAATTGGAATTAATATATAAAAGTTAGAAGTTAATATGAAAACGGTGGAAATGAATTGCGCTAAGCATAATGTGTTTTCTATGATTTGTTTGATTTTCACATATATGCATTATAACTTAGGCTAAAGTGTTTTTGTGGGTTTTTGGGAAAAAAGGGTTTTACATGGGGGTGCTTACTTTCCCTAGGCAAATAGTTTTTTAACCTTAGGAAAAGGGGTTTTACTAGAGAAATGAGGGGGAATGAAGGGAGATGAATTTTTGATGAGGGGGAATCTAGTACTTGTTGTCCTTAAGTCATTAATCTGAGGGTCCAGTCCCTCCAAAAGTCAGAGAAATGCTCTGAGCCTATTTGGCTTAAAGGATTTAAGTACTTAGAATTTATTGATGGGAAATTAGTAAAGTAAAGGGGTGAAATGAATGGGGGAAGTTAATTAATTGACTTTGTAAACCTTATGCATGCTTAATTGTTCATTCATATCTGAAATACATGTTGAAAGATGATAAATGTGATTTTGTCTAATCAATTGTCATTCTTCTACAACCTTTCTTCTACTTACCCATCTACTCATCCTACCATTTTTCGTTCATTTTATTTGGGTGCATTTAAGCTAGCAAACCCTTATCCATTTTCTTTTAAAGCATGAAACTATCTAATTCTAACCTTATATCATCCAGGGGCTTAGATTAAACTGATGAGCTCTTTTTATTTACTCTACCTATCTAATGATTTGCCAAGATTAAACAATTTGGTCATATTTTATTCTCTAACTATCAACATGAAATTTAAAGCATGGCATAATCAAGATTAAATAGTTTGATTACCATGGATTGTGGCATGAATAACAAACTGCACACAATCATTATAATGCATAAAAGTAAATAGTAGTGGCATTTTGACTTGCACACTTTCATGGTCTTTTGTTTTTAGGGTTCATATTTTTCACTTTTTTGGACATTTTCTTATTCTTTTTTGTCTTTTGATTTTTATTTTAGGACATAACCTCTTTTCATTTTTTGATTTTTCAATATGGAAAACATTTGAAAAAAGCAAAGGTATGTACATATTACAAGGCTTAACTTTATCCATTCAAAATTATGACTCCTATTGGTATTGGAACCTAACAGTGGCTCCACTTGGGGATGGCATTTCCTTGTGAAATGTCAAGAACACCGTCGACTACTAGCCTCATCCATTGGGCCAATCCCACACATGTATATGCTTTGTTGTATAATCTTCGTGAATTAAACTTTTGAATTGAAAATACACCCTTTTCTGCAAATTGAAATCTGATCTAACATAAAGTTGTTGCTGAAAACTAAATTTATTCAAATTGAAATCCTACCTATTTACTCTAATCATTGTTTTGACTGCTGGTTAGGTAAAATGAAACAACCAATGCAACCACTCAAGCATCATATACATTGGTAGATTTTTCTTCTTGGGTTTGTTTGTGATTAAAATTGAGGTTCTAAAGCCAAATATAACCGTGTCAACCAATGAGAAGATAAGGAAATACTTACTTTCCTTTGTAGGCTCTAAAAACTGTACAAAAGGATCCTCCAAAATATATGCACTATTGTTCAATGGATTTAAGAGCCTACACACTTGTTCTAGATGGCTTCCATGCCATGAAACTAAAATATCACTTTTATCTTTAACACTTTGCAGACTTTCAGATGAGCTTTGTGATGATACTTCTACTTATTGTAATGTTTGTCTAGTGAAACTTTTGTCATCTTCATTTTGACTCTCATAGTCCGTTATTGGAGAAAAATTCTGATTGCACTCATCATCCAACCTATCAGCTACTGGACTATAAACAACTTGGAAGGATTGCTGCAACTTATTACATATAGGTTTGAATGGAACTTCATAGGTTTCTACAAGCTGCTTATCCTTTTCTTTAGAGATGTTATACCACATTTCCTTTAAAAACTGAAATGATTCAAAACAAAGAGGCAAAGAAGCTTCACTTATTTCCAAATTTTCTTCACTTTATTCTTCACTTTCATAACTGATATGGATAAAATGATCACTTTTTTCAAGCTGCTGAAACTGAATTTCCTTATTCCCCAAACTAGCTTCTGATTGCTCTGTAAAGTTAGTTTGGATTTGAAGAACATAATTATCATCATACTGATCATATTTGGGCAAATCATCAAAATAAGTAATGTCATCAAACATACACATTAAATTAGGAGATTTCTCCTCCACATATTGCTTTATGAATCTATCTTCTGATCTATGGTAGTTGGAATTAGTAGGAATTTGTTCATGATTCTCAATATCTTCTTGTCATGGAATAAATGTGTCATGGTGATTTTGAGCAAAAAAATAATCTTTTAGGGTGATCTTCTGCATCCTTTCCTCAGTTTTCTTTATCAAAATGTCGAGTTTTTCCTCTGCAGTGTTGTTTTCCTCTACTTCTGCTTTCAACTTTTCTCTTCTAATTTGCAGATTAAATTCTACATCTACTACCATGTTTTGCATCTGTTCCAGTGTTGAGGGGTTTCTTTCTCTTAGCTGAAATTCTATCTCTGGATCAAATGGTCTTGGGTAATGCGAAAGAGATGAATCAGGGGGGAGGTCTTATATTTGATGGCATTGAATAATAGGCTTGATTAAATCTGTTTGAAAATTGTTGTATTGTTTCATCTGGCTATCTTTTTAACTGATTATTTCTTCTATGATTACAAGAAGATTTACTTTGATTATCCATCTATCAAGGAAAATTTTCGCAAACTGTTGGAAATTTGAGATTCTTACAATAAGTAAATTTTTGAACCAACTCTTTACTCTATGCTGCATAGAAAATGCAAAAATCTTGATAATAACATCATCTTCATCAATTTCAAATAAGTCTAGATAATTCTCAAAACCTTGAATATGTTTTTGAGCAGTGATATCATTCTCTCCATCGAACCTAGGGAGATACTTGTAATAATCGTTAGGGAAAGCATGGAGTGTAGAAGGTAAGATGAGTGGCTTATATCTATTAGGAACTTTATGAGGTATTGGAATATGTACAGGGATTGTATGATTAGTCTTGATTGTTTGATGCTCCTCAATTGGAAAATTATAGTCATAAGAGTTAAAAGAACACTATTGAAATGTGTAAGGAGACTTTATATCTACACTTTTCAAAGGGAAATAATAAAATATTAATCTAAGATCTTCTCTAAAAAATAATATGCATCGAAGAAATTTCTTGATGAGAAAGAACATAATGTCTTGAATAACAATCCAAGTTAAAAGCCTAATCTTTTCATATACTTCTTTTAGGTTCATTTCTCCAGTGGAGTATTGATTGTAGAATTGATTTGGAGTTGTCAAGTGGATGATTTTAACCTTTGTGTTTCTGATCACTGTCCACCATCATAGATCAGATCTAAACCTGTAAAACAATTCTGAAGAAAATGTTAGTTCTCCCTAGTATGGTCACCACTATGTTATCACCCAGTAATTTCCCAAGGTTAAATAAGGATATCATCGGGTAACCACAAACCAATCTTTTAGGCTCAGGCTCTAGCCAACTTAGTCCAGAGAGGGCTCTCTCTTTATAATTTAGCTTTGTTTTTATGAGATTTTAGGCTAGTTCTTAGTGTTCACGGGGTTTTGATTTTAGATTGAAGGTTGGGTGGTGGATTTTTTAGAGGAGATGGATAGAGCTATGTCTTCAAGACATTGGGCTATGGAATCAACGAATGGATAGCATAACTGGACCAGATCATTAAAGGAAATGTTCACAGGGCAGGCTAGCAAAGCAAAAAGAAAATCTTCAGGTTTAATGGGTGAAATGATTTTAACCAGGGTGAAAGGGCACTTAAGAATCCTTGGATCGAGATTAGAATGAAGAATAGAGGGTGATCATGAACAAAGGGAAATTAAGAATCCTTTGCTATAGACCAGAGGAGAAACTAGGAAAGCTAAGGAGTAGTTAAGAATTCCCTAGCTAAGATAGTTTAGGAGAAAACATTCAGAATGTAAAACAGTCAAGACAGAGTGCATTCAAGCAATTTCTGAAATATCATTCCTTGTTATACATTTAGATTTTAGAGAAACAAACAAGATTATGAAGAAACATAAGAAAAAACAACAGTAAACATGAGAGAATACTTATTTGTATTTCACTTTCCGCAAGAATCTTGTAAAATATATGATCTTTATTCCTTGATCCAGCAAGCCATTCCAGTCATTGATACAATAGAACTCTAATTTGAGAGAAAAAATCTATAGAAATGTCTTGGAATCCCCCCTAAATACTTCAAATGAAGAAGTATTTAGACAAATTCTAAACTGAAATATCTTGAAAAAATATCAAGATTGGTTTTACAAATACCTCAAAATATTTTACATTAATAGAACTTAAATAAAGGACACTCAAAACTAATGAATCTATTTGGCACTATATTTATGGATTGAGGGTGACAAAGAAGAGAAATTAAAATTTGATAGCAACTCTTAACTGATGATGAGGCATCCCAGTCATTAATTGCATTCTGCCCCAACAATTCTACAAAATTAGGGTCCATTGATACCTTTGTATATCTCAATCCGAGATAGATATGAAAAAAGTGAAAGTGGTTATTGTAGATAAATATGGTTTTGAGATAAAACTCTCTCAGTTTCCCAAAATTTAGCTCCAGATGTTCACAATATTCTCTGCAAAAAGATGTCAAAAACAGGATTTTGCAAAGTCCGAAAAATAGGCTGTGAAGACATGTACTTATGTCACTTGTGGTAAGACTTGTGTAAAAAGTGAGATAGGTTTTTTTAGATTAGTCTTTTAGGAACATAAACCGCCTCCAGTTTCTCAAAATTCATCTTGGATTGGCTGAACTAGTTTCTAAACAACTATGACTTAAACAGGAAATTTCTGAAGAATGTACCATTTCTGCTCTGATTTCATCTTTTAACCTTAAATTTCTTTTAATTGTTTTTCACTCTTACTTTGGTAGAATTCATTTTTACTAGTGAAAGTGTTTTCATCTATGTTTAACCCTTACTGCCTCCATGTTTACTTTTATTGTTTACTTTCACTGCTCTGTTTTTTCATCTATCTTCACTTTGACATGAATCTATATGCTTTGTAAGTATCTTCCCTACTGTTTGTCTTCATGCTAGCTGCTTTATTTGACCTGGTCTTCAATCTGATACTCTTTAACCCTGATA
This sequence comes from Pinus taeda, assembly GCA_000404065.3. Classification (NCBI taxonomy): domain Eukaryota; kingdom Viridiplantae; phylum Streptophyta; class Pinopsida; order Pinales; family Pinaceae; genus Pinus; species Pinus taeda. Next base: position 141,091 of record APFE030967946.1, on the reverse strand, counting down.
AACTTTGACTATTCTTTACTATGTCCTTTTACCTTCACTGTATATTTTAGGTTTTTACTGTCTATTTCAACAGTAAATCATTTAATTTCATGTTTCCTCTGCTTATCTTTAACTGTATGTTTTATTTTCCATATTTGTTTGAATAGATTTGATAACAATCTCGGAGTAAATAGGTCTCATGACTAGTATTAAGACTGTTTATCCAAGGCTGCAGTTTTTTGATTGCCTGTAAAATAAAACAAACTGTTAGGAAAACGTTGGGTTAATAGGGAGGGTCATTAATGGCTTTATCAAGCTTTATAGGTCTATGGATTGAGTCCAAAGTGATTTTGGGAGGTAAACCATGTTTGAATTAGTTAGCAGAGGCTTTAGGTGGCGTAGAAGGGTTACATAGGGTTTTACTGCGCAAACAAGTGAAAACGAGCAAAACTAGGGTTTTCATGTTTAAACGGGTAAAGGTTTGATTTTTTTGAATTTTGGCACAAGGTGAGCAGTAGACGGTTTTGTCATTTAGCGAGAGGGCAGTAAGTGATTTATTTCGCACTGCTTTAGTGTGCTTGATGGTATTCAGGAGGGGTTGCCCGATTCCATTCCTTGAATGACACGTAACATCAGGGGCCGGGCAGAAAACCAATTTTTTAGGTGGGTATCATTCAATGGATGATCCCACCTGAAATGGCTTATGAGCGTTGGATGTAGGTCTTCAGATCGGATGGTGATCGCGCTACGAACGACCGTGGAGGATAAAGGGGGGGGGCGATGGGTTAACTACGACGGTATGGTGATTAAGCATGGGCTAATGACGAACTTAGGCAGCGAGGGTGATTTGCGGAGTTTTACTTAACATAATCACAAATTGATCATTTAATGAACTTTGTCAGGGTTTGGGTGAAATTCATAGTTTTATAGTTAAAACTAGGTCTAGGGATATTAATGTAAGGAATTTAACATATACATACAGGAAAGAGTATTAATGGGAATTAATATATAAAAGTTAGAATTTAATATGAAAACGGTGGAAATGAATTGCACTAAGCATAACGTGTTTTCTGTGATTTGTTTGGTTTTCGCATATATGCATTATAATTTAGGCTAAAGTGTTTTTGTGGGTTTTTGGGAAAAAGGGGTTTTACATGGGGGTGATTACTTTCCCTAGGAAAATAGTGTTTTAGCCTTAGGAAAAGGGGTTTTACTAGAGAAATGAGGGGGAATGAAGGGAGATGAATTTTTGATGAGGGGGAATCTAGTACTTGTTGTCCTTAAGTCATTAAGTCGAGGGTTTGGTCCCTCCAAGAGTTAGAGAAATGCTCTGAGCCTATTTGACTTAAAGTATTTAAGTACTTAGAATTTATTTATGGGAAATTAGTAAAGTAAAGGGGTGAATTGAATGGGGGAAGTTAATTAATTGACTTTGTAAACCTTATGCATTCTTAATTGTTCATTCATATCTGAAATACATGTTGAAAGATGATAAATGTACTTTTGTCTAATCAATCATCATTCTTCTGGAACCTTTCTTCTACTTAACCATCTACTCATCCTACCATTTTTCCTTCATTTTATTTGGGTGCATTTAAGCTAGCAAACCCTTATCCATTTTCTTTTAAAGCAGGAAACTATCTAATTATAACCTTATATCATCCAGGGGCTTAGATTAAACTAATAAGCTCTTTTTATTTACTCTACCTATTTAATGATCTGCCAAGATTAAACAGTTTGGTCATATTTTATTCTCTAACTATCAACATGAAATTTAAAGCATGGCATAATCAAGATTAAATAGTTTGATTACCATGGATTGTGGCATGAATAACAAACTGCACACAATCATTATTATGCATAAAAGTAAATAGTAGTGGCATTTTGACTTGCACACTTTCATGGTCTTTTGTTTTTAGGGTTCATATTTTTCACTTTTTGGACCTTTTCTTTTTCTTTTTGTCTTTTGATTTTTCTTTTAGGACATACCCTCTTTTCATTTTTTGATTTTTCAATATGGAAAACATTTGCAAAAAGCAAAGGATGTACATATTACAAGGCTTAACCTTAGCCATTCAAAATTATGACTCCTATTGGTATAAGAACCTAAGAAATGGATTGGGGTTTATGTATGATACAACATGTATATATATGTATTTTAACATTGAAAGGAACATAATGAAAAATCAATCTGGTAGTCCCGGTTTTGGGATTTTGGGGAAAATCTCTGTGTATATCTATTTTATGTTTTATGCTCTCACCATTGTTTATTTTCTACTCTTAAGAATTCGTTTGCAGGTAATTTCTATACGGGGTTAAAACCCACATTTGGTATCAAAGTTGTTTCGACTTCAAGGGAATGCCTTTGTTGTTGAGGGGTTTTTTTAGACCTGTGGTAGACCCTATTCAGTGGGAGATTTGCGAGATCGATTCTTGTGGTGAAAGAAGATGGAGAGAAATGGAAAGATAGAGATCGAGAAATTTAATGGTTAGATTTTTGAGTTGTGGAAACTCAAGATGGAGGATCTGCTGGTGGATAAAGATTAGTGGATCATGGTAGATCTGGGTACTAAGCCAAAAATAATGTTAGCTGAAGACTGGGTGAAGTTGGATCAGAAGGCAAAGAGCACAATACACTTGTGTGTCTCAGATTCAGTATTGCTGAATGTGTCAGGGGAAGCTTCAGCGAAGGCTTTGTGGGACAAGCTAGGGACTTTTTGCCAATCTAAGTCTTTGGTGAATAAATTGTTCCTATGGAAAAAGATTTATAACCTAAGGATGAAAGATGGAGACTTCGCGATAGAGCATATGAATGATTTTAATACTATGGTAAGCCAATTATTATATGTTGATATTAAAATTTCAAATGAAGATAAGTGCATCAATTTGTTGTGTTCTCTACCATATTTGTGGGATAGTCTGGTTGTTGCAATAGGTAGCAATGCAACTGCCTTGCAGTTTGATGAAATAGTCTCATCCTTGCTGTGGGAGGAGATGAGATCGAAAAATATGGAGGGCCAAAATGGTGATGCCTTGTCTGTATGAGGAAGGTCCCAGAATAGAAACAAAAATAAGTCCTCAAATGGGAGATCTAAATTTAGAGGGAGATCTAAATCTCTAAGAAAACATGTAAAGGTGCGCTGGAAATGCAGAAAGGAATGGCACTTCAAAAGGGACTGTAAATCTAAAGCTCCTAAGAAGGGAAAGGGATTTGATGATGCTCCTTCTGTAGAGGAGAAAACCACCTCAGATGAAGGTGGGAATGTGTACTTGGCTTCTTCTTCAAGTACACATGTAGATCATGAGGTATGGTTGATTGACTTAGGTTCATCTTTTCACTTCACTCCCCATAGAGAGTGGTTCTGTGAGTATGAGAAATATGATGGTTGTGATGTCTTCTTAGGGGATGACAAGAAGGATAGAATCGTTGGTTGAGGAAAATTCAAGTTGAAGTTGAAAGGTGGAAGGATTAGAACACTTCTGAGTGTTATGCATATTCCTACATTGGCTAAAAATATGATTTCTATAAGAAATCTAGATGATTCAGGTGTAAAAACAGTGTTCGAGAAAGATACATGCAAGATGGTTTGGGGAGCACTGGTATTGATGTGAGAAATTTGGATTGGAACTCTGTACAAGCTTCAGGGTAGCACTGTTATTGATGGGTGCAACAGTTCCATGGTTCCTAAAAGTGGAGGTGAAAATCTGGTGGTCTCTAAAGAAAAGGCCATGCTATGGAATGAAAGGCTTGGAAATATTGGAGAAAAGGGACATCAAATACTTCAAGGTAATGGTATGGTAGAAGGTATGTCTAATTTCTATCTGGATTTTGAATTCTGTGAAAATTGTGGATGTGGGAAGCAGAATTGGGTGAGTTTCCCATCTGGTGCTAAGAGGGTGAAACAAATATTAGAGGTTGTGCACAGTGATGTGTTTGGACCTATGTTGGTTCCATCACTAGGTAAGTTTTTGTACAATGTATCATTTATAGGTGACTTCTCAAGGAATACATGGATATATTTCCTCAAGAAGAAATCTGAAGTCTTTGACATGTTTAAAGAATTTAAGGCTCTGATGGCAAACTAAACAGAGAAGAAGGTAAATGTACCGAGCACAGATAATGGTGGAGAGTTTTGCAGGAAGGAATTTGAAGAGTTTTGTAAGAAGTGTGGTATAGAATGACATAAGACTACTCCATACACACCTAAGAAAAATGGAGTTGCAAAAAGAATGAATGTGATGTTGATCGAAAAGCCAAGAAGCATGCTCAGTGGTGCCGAGTTAGGAAAATAATTTTGGGCAGAGGTAGTGGAGACTTCATGTTACCTGGTCAACATATCACCTTCATTAGCGTTGGAGGATAAGACTCCACAAGTGGTATGGATTGGTAATAAACCTTGTCTTTCACATCTGAGGGTATGTGGATGTGATGCATATGTACATGTTCCAAAGGAGAAAAGAACAAAGTTGGATAGTAAATCTGAAAGGTGCATATTTATTGGGTATAAGGATGATTTAAAAGGTTATAAGCTTTGGAACTCAGAAACAAGGAAGCTTGTGTACAACCGAGATGTGGTGCTTAGAGAGGTGAAAGATGTTATTAAACATGAGGTCCTACCAAAGGAAATTGAGAAGATAGAGTTTGAACTAAAGGAGGAAGGATCAGACTCTATAGTAGAAGAGGAATCAGATAATGAAGAGCCACAAACTCAGCTGTGAGAAGATCAGTTTGAGAAAGAAGGCAGCCTGAAAGGTATAGTCCATCTGCTTTCTGTTCAAATTTTGCTTTATATATTATTGATGATGATCCCAGAATTGTGAGGGAAGCAGTTGTTGGATGATAACAGGTGTCTTCTAAAACTCCCAATTACCCCACATTAATCATCAACTTGGGCAAGTCCTTTTATTCCAAGAGTGTACACAATATGTGCATGCTATGAATCTAGAGAGTAACGTTTCTTAAACTGAAGTATAGACCTTTGATACAAGAGTAAACGGATGCATCTAATAAACTCAAATTACAATCATTGAAGGAAATATGACATCTAAGATTCAAGACTCAAACCTCTGCTCAAATCATACACAAGCAATTCAATTAACAATAGCATTAGCCTAGAGCACAATAGCAATAACTCATCTCTTCTTAGGTGATTCAATCTAAATCATAATCAATCTATACAAAGCAATCCAAATGGAAATAATATAAATCTGAGAGTTCAATAGCGATAACCAAGCTATTACAATTAATTAAATAAATACAATTCACTATCTAAATAATTGAATCTGGAATAAGCGTAAATCGAATCAAATGACAGTGCTGTAAAACATGTAAATGAAATGTACCACTTCATTATAGGAAAGAAGTAATTAGTGAATACAGAAAATAGGAAAATTATCAAACCAATCAAGCTTACGAGAATCAGAAATATATAACACAAGGAAGTAGTTTAATCCACCAGAGGCCGGGCCCTTAGCCACCAGTGAACACTGCTGAGCTACTTCAGAGAATACGAATGAACAACAACTTCAATTATATATTAATCATGGAACTTAAATAGCATTACAATATGGTTGCATTCTTCAACAACACGAGTCTATAAATTAAAATTACAATTTGAAAGAACAAAGATCGATCCTCTTTCTTCCTACAGTCATTTTTTTTTATAGTCAAAAAGAGGTAAAAGATAAATGCGATCCCTTAGGATCTCTCAATCTTGAGGGATTCACAATTGATTGCTATCTTCAGACACCTTTCCTATTTCGCATTGATCCTCTTGATTCGTCCTCTGCCCTATCTGCAACCAACGTATTCCATCCTTTGTTTGTTGGTTTTTGTTGTTCCATCATCAGGGAACAACAACTGTTCCTCTCGTCGTTTTTCTGCATAAAAAGGAGTAAAAGCTAGTTACAATGGCTAAAAATTAACTATGAGTAGTTCATCTATTTCTTATCATAATCCATAAATATAGTAGCATATTAAGATATGAAAAAGAAAAGAAAAGAGAAAAAAGGTGATGAAATTAAGAGTAAATACATACCAATTTCGTAACTCAACAACAATAGATTTAGAGGATGGAAAACTATGGAAAGAGGCCATGGTTGATGAAATGACATCTTTGCACAAAAATGAGGCTTGGGATCTGGTGGAGTTGTTAGTTGGAAGGAAACCCATTGGCAGCAAATGGGTGTTTAAGAAGAAGATGAATGCAGAAGGAAAGGTGGAGAAATACAAAGCTTGGTTGGTAGAAAAAGGTTATTCTTAGGTGTTGGTAATTGATTTTGGTGATATTTTTTCTCCTGTTGCCAAGGTAGCTTCTATTATATTACTTTTATCTGTTGCTACTGCTTTTGATTTTGAGGTAGAACAAATGGATATGAATACAACATTTCTTCATGGGGATCTGAAAGAAGAGATCTACATGAAGCAACCTGAAGGCTTTGTGGTGAAGGGTAAGAAACAACTTGTATGAAAGTTAAAAAAGTATTTGTATGGGTTAAAACAATCAACAAGGATGTGGTATCAAAAATTTGATACATTTATATGGGGACTTTGCTTAACCAGAAGCAAAGCACATCACTATATGTATTTTAAATTAATTGGTGACCGTGATATTTATTTGGTCTTGTATGTGGATGACATGTTGTTGGTTGGAAATGACAAAGAAATTATTTAGGATTTGAAGACTCGATTGTCCTCCAAATTCGACATGAAAGATTTTGGTGCTGTAAACTATATTTTGGGCATGGAAATTAAAGGAGATCAGGTAAAGAGGAAAATTTGGTTAAACCATAGGAAGTATGTAGAGACAATACTGTAGAGGTTTAATATGAAAGATAGTAAACCAATGAAGGTTCCTATTCCTATACGTGTAGATTTATCTGCTGAACAATGTCCCAAGACACAAGAAGAGGAAGAGGATATGTCCTGTGTTCCATATGCAAGTGCAGCCGGTAGCCTGATATATGTAATGGTATGTACTAGACCAAAAATTACACATGCAATGGGAGTATTGAGCAGGTTTATGTCAAAACCAGGAAAGGAGAATTAGACAATAGTGAAGCGGGTTTTTAGGTATTTACGTGGCACTAGTGATTATGGTTTGTGCTATCAAGGAAGACCAGGACTAGACAGAGTTGTGGACATCCATGGATTTGTTGATGCAGATTGGGTTGGAGATTTGGATCAGAGAAGATCTACAATTGGGTATGTGTTTAACCTATTTGGAGGTGCAGTTAGTTGGATGAGTAAGAGGCAGTCTGTAGTGGAAATTTCAACTACAAAGGCAAAATACATGGCATCCACTCATGCAAGCAAGGAAGTGGTTTGGTTGCAGAGATTGTGTTCATGTATGGGGTTAGTAAATGAGCTATAAGGATAGATTATGATAGCCAAAGTGAATTTTTCTTCACAAAGAACCCTGCTTATCATTCAAAGACAAAGCACATTTATGTTCAGTATCACTTTGTGAGGGATATGGTTGAGGAAAAAAAGGTGTTATTAGTAAAGGTGGACACTTTGAAGAACACTGCAAATGCATTGAAAAAGTCTCTGAGCACTAATAAGTTCTCTTGGTGTAGAGAAACAATGGGCGTTGCGGGGCTGGATCAATGACTAATCTCTCCTGTGGCCCCTTGTGGAAAGAAAACAACAGGTGGGAGAATGTTGGGTGTGTGTTATATTCTTTCCACAACTACCCCATGTGTGGGTGGGGGGGGGGGGGGGGTTCACAAGGGGGATGATAGCCCCCCCTGTATGTTGCGCTAGGCATCACAAGGGGGGATGCCCCCCCTGTTAGGGGGTAAGTAGGGGGTGGTAGCCCCCTGAGATTTTTTCTTTTAGGACCCTATATTAGGTGGGCAGACCTACCTATGGTTTTGTGCATGGATTTTGCACATGGTTTTGGGCATGATGGTTTTCTGTCCATGGTATTTTGTAGATTCAGTCAAGGGAACTATGGTTATGTTCTAATCGAAGGTTAATGGTTTGGGGTTTATAGATGCTTTGGCATGTATATATATGTATTATAACATTGAAAGGAACATAATGAAAAATCAATTTGGTATTCTCAGTTTTGGGATCTAGGGGAAAATATTTGTGTATATATGTTTTATGTTTTATGCTCTCTCCATTGTTTATTTTCAACTATTAATAATTCGTTTGCGGGTAATTTCTATACGAGGTTAAAACCTACAATATCGATGCATTGAAACTTCCTCGATGTCTCCTATTGTGATTTTGTTGAACCTTCTTCAACGAACACCCCAGTCTCAACATAGGTAGATATTCCATCTACTTGTCATATGTCTCCCAACCTTGACGATGCGTATGTGAATCTTGTCTCTCATGAAGATGCTTCTGGTAGCTCTTCACCATCATGTGGTCCTTCTTCCTCTAGTCCTCCCATCTTCCATTTTGATGAAGACATCATGGAAGCTTTGACCACCCCTAATTATCCTTGGGATGATATGCACCATTGTGTGTACTTCATTCTACAGAAAAACCATGACCAATATGTTGTGGAGTCCAAAGACTTCATTCATGGTGAAGTCGATTGGTTTAAAAATCCCTTTCTTGCACTAGATGATTTTGAAGAAGGAAATATGACTAATATTTGCCCCACCATTAAAATCAACATTTCGAACAAACCAGGGATCGAAGAAAACATTGTCTTGGGGGCAGACTGCACCCTGACAAAAATTGATTCTTACACCAATCTATTCAAGGAATTTCATGATGTTGTTGCCTTGTATTATTCTAAAATTCCTAGACTTGATCCTGCCATTGTTGAACATCACATTGACACTTGGCTTAATGCCATACCCATCTGCCAAAAACAAAGGCTTATCTATACTTCCAAAGCTGAAGCTATCAAAGTTGAAATCAATAAGCTCAAGCAGGCTGGTTTCATATATCACATTGAATACACCACATGGGTGTCCAATCCCGTTCCTGTTCTCAAGAAACAATGCACCATCCATGTCTACATTAACTTCTGCAATCTGAAAACATATTGTCCCAAAGATAACTTTCCCACACCCTTCATCGATTAGGCCATTTATGAGTATGTGGGGAATGAGGTTTTATCCTTTATGGATGGCTTCTCTAGATATAACCAAATATATATCCGTTATGCCGATTAGTTGAAAACTGCTTTCACTAGTCCATGGGGAACTTTCATTTACAAGGTCATGCCTTTCGATTTGAAGAATGTTGGGGCCACTTTTCAATGTGCCATGTCCTACTGCTTTCACGACTTAGCTCATAATATCCTTGCATATCTCGACGATCTCACCGCTCGTTCCAAACTTCAGTCACAACACCTTCATGATTTTTGTACCGTGTTTTTGGGATGTCTCAAGTATAACATTCACCTTAATCCCCTAAAGTGTGTCCTTTGAATTCTTTTGGGCTGCCTTTTGGGCTTCATTGTGTCCAAGGAAGATATCACTCTTGACCCACTCAAAGTTCAAGCCATCATTTAACTTCCTTCTCCTTGTACCCTTCACTAGTTACAAAGCCTCCAAGAAAAAGCTAACTTCCTTCGTCAGTTTGTTCCTAAATATGCCACCACCATTCATGGGTTCCTTGTACTCCTTCGATCTACCATTCCATTTGCTTGGGATGACCAAGCTCAATAATATTTAGATGCCCTCAAATGTTCTCTCACTTCTTCTCCCTTGATTATTCCACCAAACTTTGAAAGGGATTTCATCTTGTACATCTCTGCATCTACCCATTCTGTTGTTGGGGTCCTCATACAAGAAGATTCTGTAGGAATTGAGCATGTCATATATTATGTTAGTAAGAACCTTAACAGTCCCTCTGTGTCCTATTCCCATGAAGAAAATATAGCATTGGATGTCGCGTTCACTGTTCAAAAACTTCGTCATTATATCCTTGCACATACCCCTAAAGTTTTGACCAATTCCAGCCCCATGGATTTATTGTTGAGTCGATAGATCATCAACGGAAAGTATTCCAGTTGGATCGTTATCCTTCAATAATAAAATCTTGAATTTATCACACCCAAAATTAAAAAAGGTTTGGCCCTCACTGAACTAATATCTAAATTTCCCATCGGTGTACCTGATTTGCTAGTTAATGACGATCTTCTAGATGAACACTTGTTCGCCATAACCTCATATGATCCATGGTATGGTGACATCCTTACGTAACTACGAAATGAGAAATTTGTCCCCCATCTCAATTATGATGATCGATGATGTATTCGGCATCAAGCCCCTCACTACCTCCTCATCAGTGATGATCTTTATCATCATAGTGTCGATACTTTCCTTCATCGTTGTCTCAGACATGCTGAAGCTAAGTAAGTCCTCAATGCTTGCCATGGCGACACTTGTGGTGGTCACCTCTCTGGAATGGCCACTACCTAGAAAATCATGCATTCCAGGTAATTTTGGCCTTCTCTCTTTAGCGATTGTATTGAGGCAATCAAACACTATCCCAATTGCCAGTTATATGCCCCTAAGGTGCGAGCTCCACCTACCCCCCTCCATCCAGTTGTTGCAGCTGATCCTTTCTTTAAATGGGCTATTGAATTTATGGAGTGTCAACCCCCATCTGATAATAACCACGAGTATAATATCATGGTCATCAACTATTTTACCAAATGGGCTAAATCCATGCCAACGTTCAATAACACGAATACTGCTACAACCCTCTTCTTTTTCAACCATGTTATCACTCGATTTGGGGTTCCAAAACAATTGGTCTCAGACCATGGCCGACATTTTGAAGATGAGATATGGTGTGAACTATCCTCTCTATTGGGCTTTGAACATCAATATTCATCATCTTATTACCCCCAAGGCAATGGCCAGGTTGAAGTTTTCAACAATATGCTTAAGACTATGCTTCAGTGGATGGTGAATAAACACCAAACCAACTGGAATTTAATTCTCTTCCCTATTTTGTGGGCCTATATAACCTCTGTCAAGAACACCACTGGGTTCACTCCTTTCCACCTTGTTTTTGGAGAGGAGTCAGTTTTACCAATCGAGTGCAAAATCCCTTCTCTTCACCTTGTTGTCGAACTCGTCCTGGACATCTAACCATTGTAACAACGACTCTGTTAATTTAGTTGTCATTGATGTAAATATTTTGAAGAAGGAAAGGACATGAAGAAGGAAATGGTGATGAAGAAGGAAAGGACAACAAGGAAATGATAATATGTTGAAGAAGACAAGGATATAGTTAAGAAGAAAATCAATGAAGAAGCCCAAGACTCAGAGGCATTCTGCCCTTTCTACACTAAAGAATGATCAGTCACATTAAATAATATGTTTCTCCATATTAGAGGAATAATCTCATCATGATACCTAGACCATCTTGAAGGGCATAATTTTACCTTTCTAATGAGCTATTATGTGTCCCAAAATTCCAGATAACAAGAGAGAAATTTATTTTAAAAGTTAAATTATACCTATGTTCATGGACCTGACCTACACAAACTTATATATGTTGGCTTACACTAAAAGACATGTCCGTTCAGGTTTATGGGTAGAACAACCTATTAATATAGGCTCAGACCTCCTCCTCAAGCACAAAAGATGTTAGGTCCCTATACTACTAGTACAACCCCCTTATTATATTGTTATACCCATGTAGTCCCCATATTGTTACTATTGTGCCCCATAGAAACCCACTATTGTTATTATTGTGCCCTTAAATTATTATTGTTATGTCATCTCTAATTATATTATGACCCCTTAGACTCCTATATATAGAAAGGAGGTCTTGTCATTTGAATCATCCAAGAATTGTTTATTTTTGTAATGTAAAGGAGGTTACCCCCTCTAAGAGGCTGAATTCTAAGGCATTGATCTATCTTTTCTATCTTTTTGTGAGCTAGTTTCATAACATTTGGTATCAGAGCCGTGGATTCTAGGGTTTCGCTGCTCAAAACAGGTCATCGTGGAATTTTCGCTATAACTATTTCACTACGTAGTTTCAGAAGCTAAGAAGAAAACCCATTTGAGATGAAATCGTTCTAAACCTTGGCTCTGAATTTCAGATCCTATATTGCTATATTTTCAGAGATATAATCTGAGGAAGGTAGGGTTTTGTAGATTCCCGAATTACATTCCAAATAGGTGACTTGGGGAAAATCGTCATAACTTTCTCTCTGAGCATCGGATTGAAATTTCGTAAGAAGTTATGGAAAGAGGACGGACTTTAGTTTCTTTTTTACATTTTTTAGATCCAAAAGTCGAAACAGTGACACGTGACACGTCGTACAAGTTTGCTCTACTGAACTAGTCTATAATCAGGTCACCGTGGCAGATTTGGCATGTCTCTTCCTTGGAGAATCCAAATGGAATCAGATTAGTGGAATTGGAAAGAGGACACAAAGGGCTACTGCAAATGGTGATTTCAGAATTGGAAGATCTAAAATTACAAAGTTACAGTCGTTTCAAGATAGAGCTCCTAAAATCAAGAAAAAGCGAGATGAGAAAGTTTGATGGCAAGGATCTGGTAAATTGGATACTACAGAGGGAGAAATATTTTGATCTCCATGATGTACCATTGTTAGAAAAGGTATGTATTGCATATTCATATTTAGAACCTGATCAATTTTTATGGTATAAAGGGCTTTGTTCTTGTAAACCACTTGTTACGTGGTCAATTTTCATGGAGGAAATGATAACACATTATGAGGATACAAAGAGAAACTCCTTCTTTAGCCAATTGATAAATCTAAAACAAAAGGGTTCAATGGAAGAGAACATTGAGGACTTTCAAAATTGAATAGAAGGGTAAATTTTATTCCAGAGAAGCAAATGATTGATGTCTTCATAGGGACTTTAAAGGATAATGTTCAACATGAGGTTCATTTTTGGGAACCTGATTCATTGGAGGAGGCATTCGAGTTGGCAAGAAAAATTGAAAGCATAATTATGGAAACAAGGAATCCCACCACTCATGACTATAATTATGAAAATGTTTCTTCTCCTAGCCTTCCACAACCTACAATTATTACACCACAACAATTGGAAGAGAAAAGAGAAAAGGGGCTTTGTTACAATTGAGATAACAAATCCACTAAAGGTCATAAGTGTGCTGAGAAGAAATTATTTTACATAGAGTATGGAGAGGAGGAAGAAAAAGGATCAAGAAACATCAAAAGAAGAGGATATACGCCAGGAACAAACCCCAGATAAAGAAGAAATGAACCCGACCATATCTTATAAAGCATTGACAGGAATTACCACTCCTAAAACTCTTAAGATAGAAGGACATATCAAGAAGAAAAATGTTCAAGAAGTGAAAGATCATATCTAGAAAGAAGAAATGAATCCAACCATATCTTGTAATGAATTGGCTGGAATTACCATTCCTCAAATTATCAATATAGAAGGACATTTCCAAAAGAAAAATGTTCAAGAAGTGAAAGATCACATCAAGCATCAAGAAATGAATCCGACCATATCTTGTAAAGCATTGGAAGAAATTATCACTCAAACTCTCAAGATAGAAGGAAATATCAAGAAGAAAAAGTTTCAAGCAGTGAAATATGAAATCGAGCATCAACAAAAAGTTCTAAAATTTTTAAAGGATAATACCTCTTTGGTGCAAAATCGAATTAAAAAATAGGTAGATCAACATCGCAATGAAAAATGTTTTGATGTAGGTGATTGGGTATTTTTACGGTTACATCTCAAGCAAGCTATTTATGAGAAGGAAATGTTGGCAATACTACATGCACTTAAGAAATGACGACCTTACCCAATGGGAAGACACTTCAAGGTAAAAATGGATCATGATAGTCTTAAATACATTTTAAAACAAATATTATCATTAGAAGAACATAAAAAATGGGTCACAAATATGTTGGGTTATGACTTTGACATCATCTACAGAAAAGGGAAGAAATTTTTTGTTGTAGATGCACTCTCAAGAAAGGATGAAGATGTGGAAGCATTATTTTGTGCTATTTCTATTATCCAACCAGATTGGATAATCAAAGCAAGGGATGAATGGAAGAAGGACGAAGAAGTGTGGCCACTCATTCAAAAGTTGCAGAAGATCCCAATTCAAAAAATATTGCCAGAACTTGAAGAGGAAGGAAAAATCATATTGGAACTTGGAGCATTCACAGAAACAAGAACCCGACAGCTATGAAATCAATCAATTTTAGAGTATCTCATCGAGTGGAAGAACTTACCCGTTGAAGATTCCACATGGGAGGACAAGAATTTTATACAGAAGCATCAAGAACTACTCAAGCGTTGAGGACAAAACTTTTTTAAGGAGAGGGGTTTGTTAGCCCCCTATACTACTAGTACAACCCCCTTATTATATTGTTGTACCCATGTAGTCCCCATATTGTTACTATTGTGCCCCATAGGAACCCACAATTGTTATTATTGTGCCCTTACATTATTATTGTTATTTCGGCTCTGATTATATTATGACCCCTTAAACTCCTATATATAAAAAGGAGGTCTTGTCATTTGAATCATTCAAGAATTGTTCATTCGTGTAATTTAAAATAGGTTGCCCCCTCGAAGAGGCTGAATTATAAGGCGTTGATCTATCTTTTCTATCTTTTTGTGAGCTAGTTTCATAACAAAAGATAAGCAAATAACATAGAGAAAAGACATGAAGACCTATTCACATCTCGTGAACAGTTAGAGGATAAATAAAGATGAAGAAAATACACCCTTGGACAGCTGGAAGAGTACAATCCTTGCTTGGCACAAATCCATAGTCTTTGAATTGACATAGATCTACAGTCTCTTAAATTGACACAGTTCCATAATCTCTGAAATTGACACAGTTCCATAATCTCTGAAATTGACACAGTTCCATAATCTCTGAAATTGACATAGTTCTTCATTCTCTTAATTAACATAGTTCCACAGCTCCTTGCATTGGCATAATTCCACAGTCCTTGCTTGGCACAATTCCATAGTCCTTTCTTGCCACAATTTTTTGTCTCTTACTTGGCATAGTTCCACAGTACCTTATTGGCGCAGTTACACAATTCCTCAGTGTCTGTTTCCTGTTTTTTCATGGTCACAATAGCATTAAGGGCAACTCCTCGATGACATAGCTCCTTGGTCTCTACAATGTTTTCGGTCTCCACAAAGTGACATTATCTCGAATAGTTTCTAATCTTCATGTATCTGCAGTGGGATAGATTCTCACCCTCATAAAGAACTCTGATACAATGTGTGATAATTTAGACAGAGGCAGTAAGTAGTAAGTAGTAACATGGGATACTCAAGGTGTCATTTCTTACAACAGTAATGGAAAAAGAAAAAAAATGAAGCACAATTGATCTTGAAACAAGTGAAGATCCCCTTGACAATAATGGAAGTACATTTTATATTCTCTATAGAAAACAACAACATGATTGGTATCCTTGGAATTGGTGCTCCTAAACTCAAGGTTGGTGCCTTGGATAGATAGGGTCGAGGCCCTAGAGGTCAGAGCCTCATCAAAACCAAGTTGCAGCTTGGGAACACATTTATATTATACACAAATCCTTTTTTAATTAGTAGTACAATTATTATACATTGACTTGATTTAAATTGTGAAGAATCTATCTGGTAAAATAACAATTGAAAATAAACACTGATTCACCGCCCTCTCAATATTTCCAACAATTGGAATCAAAGCCAAATTCTTCATAATCAACCTAATAGCTGGAAGAAGGATTCTTAGTCACAATGAAAAATAAAGAAGTGTCAGGAAGGTTTCCTTTTATAGAGTTGAGACTTCTATGATCCATAACATGTTTGTAAGAATAATTTTGGCAAAATAACATAAAAAATCATTTGTCAATGTATTTCAAACCAACTAGTGTGGTTCGTCGTCAAGACAAGTTGATGATCAAATCTAAGAGATATGTTAAATAGGGACTGCGGGCCATTCCAACAACTATATTTGATCAGGCAATGGATAAACAAGACTTCTGATAGCTAGATTTGACTAGGGGCCAAGGGCCGTCAAGGTTGTCAAAAATCTTTTAAATAAATTATTGAAATAAATTTATATTGTTAATAATATTATTAATTTAAATTAATATTATTATTCTTATAAAAAGTATCAATATTAGGGAATAATTCTATTAAGAATAATATACTAATATTAAAATAATTTTTATTATTAGGGTAAATCCAACCAATATTTAAAGAGACCATTGTTTTATAAAGTAATAATATCATTATTAACTTCACAAATAAATAGTATTACTATTATTAATAATGGTCTAGGGTAAAAAATAATGGTATTATTATTATTATTAACTTCAAATTAATATTCCTAATAACATTAGCCTAGGGTAAATAATCCAATATTTCTAACTTATAGTGTGAATAATTCTATTAAAAGACTAATATTATTTTTACTAACTATTGTTACTACTTTTTATAATTGTTAATGATAACAGTGATATTGTAAATTCTTTTCTAAAAATAAAAGTGACTTAATGTTAAAAATATATTAATAAGATAATACTAATAATATAATGGCCTAGGGCGAAAAATTCATTTCTTACTATTATATAATAATAATTTATTAAAGAGTAATTAAATAGAATAAAAACTTGATCAAGGGAAGATAAAAGATAACAAAGGACAAAGGAAATCTTAAGAAACCAGAAGGCCAAGGAAAGGAGAAAACAATGAACGAGATGAAGAGGCTGGGAAGGAAGGGCTGGGATCTAGCAACTACTAATCTTCCAACCGTCATCCCTATTGAGATTATTAGGCCTTTTCTCGATTTAAGGGCTTCCCTAAATTTTCTATGGTGAAACTACGCAACTTTCGCAATAACACAAGCCTCTTCTATACAAACATGTTGTTTAGGGAAAGGTTTCCTTTGTTTGATGGCACAAATTTTGGTTTTTGGAAAAAAATAATGTCCTACTACTTAATGTCCCTTGGACCTGAAGTTTGAAATTCTATTTTGAATGGGTACACCGCTCCTTCCACTCTTCCAACTGATCAAGATGAAAATAAATCTTACATTGAAAATTCCAAAGCCTTAAATTCCATCACTAGTTGAATCACTAATTCTGAATTTACAAAAGTCATGAATTGTGACTTGGCCAAAGAAGTATGGGATCATATGGTCAACTTATACGATGGGAACACCAAAGTTAAGAAGGAAAAGCTTCAAAATCATAGAAGGAAATTCAAAAGTCTGAAAATGGATGATGAAGAAGATATTGCATCATAGTTTCTCTGAGTAGCTAAAGTGGTCAACTCTCTTAAAGGATTGGGAGAAAATATGGAAGAAAGTGCTGTTGTTCAAAAGGTCTTAAGATCTCTCCCTCATAGATTTGACTCCAAAGTAAGTGCTACAAAAGAAATGAAGGACCTAGATACTCTCAAGATGGATGAGATTCATGGAATCCCAAGTTCCAAATATGCAACATTCAAGGCCTCAAAATAAAAAAAGGGGAAAGGATAGAATACCAACAGTGAGGACTCCGATGCTAAATCCGAATTGCCGCAATTTGTACGAAGACTAAATAAAGGATCCAAGCTAAAAGGTAAGTACGCTCTTATTTGATTCAAATGTGGAAGAATTTGTCATTATGCTACAAAATGTCCTCATAAACATGATAGTGATGATGAGGAGGATTATAAAAGGATGGGATATAAAAACAAAGGGTTTAATAAGAAGAATTTATTCTCTAATCAAGATTATTCTGATGAAGATGAATTTGTAGTCATAAAAAAGAAATCAACTAAAAATTTTCCTCGTCGCAAAGGAGGTAATAATGAATCAGATGAAAAAAATGACTATGTTAGAAGCCAAGAAGTATTATTCATGGCATTCACAAATGGTGATGATTTAGGACTAGAAGGAAATGTAAATGAATTGTTAATGAGTGCCATTCAATAAAATGAGAAATTATGAAATAAAATCATTTCTCTCAAGGTAGAAAAGGAGGAAGAAAACAGAAGGGAAGACCTCTTGAAAAATAATCTAAAAGAAAAGGAAGAAATCTGTGAAAATCATGAAGCTGAAATAGTATCTTTGAGGAAGGAATTGGATCAAGTCAAAAAGAGTTGGAAAATATCTCAAACACTTGACAATATCCTTAATGCTCAAAAACCTCAAGATGACAAATCCGGGATTGGTTTTAAAGGAGAATCATCAAGTACCAATGATAATGCAAGAAGCTATACCGACATACTTTCCAACAATCCAAAAGAAGAAAACTCATCTCATCAAAGGCCCATATCAAATCCAAAGAATGAAGAAAGAGTAACTCGAAGGAAGAATGTTGATTCAAATCATGGCTATTACAATATGTATCAAACTATATTTTTTGGGTATTTTTAATATTGTAAAAATTTTGGTCATCAAGCTAAACATTGCATGGCTCGTAAGAATAAAACACTGAGATTGAAGGATCAAACAAATAAACCATGTGATCTCAAAGAACAAGGAAAAATCAAGACTTATAACTCCTTTGATCCTTTGACCAAGTTTGATCTAATTTTCTCATTATGTAATGATTATGGACATAATGAACAAAATTTTCCACTCAAAAGAAGAGAAGCCTGAAGGGAGAATCTCAATACAAATAAATGTGGCCTAGATATATGTGCTCATAGTGATGAAAACCATTGGTTAGTGGATAGTGGATGCTCAAGACATATGATAGGTGACAAAAAGAAGGTGGTCTCATTGAACAATAAGGATGGTAATGTCTCCTTTGGAAGTGGTTCTGCTAAAATTACTAGAAAAGGGACTGTTTCCCTTGTTAATGGAAAGGGAAAGGCTCAAAACGCTTTGCTGGTAGAAGGACTCAAACACAATCTCTTGAGTGTTATCCAAATTTGTGACCAAGGTCATAATGTTATCTTTAGCACAAAAGATTGTGAAATAAGAAACTCATCCTCAAGAGAACTTGTGGATAAAGGAGTAAGAACACCAGATAACATTTACATCCTTAGAAAATTCCACGAAGATAAATGTTATTAGAGTCAAGCATATGAAAGTTGGTTATGGCACAAGCAATTGGGGCATATAATTTTTGATAACTTGATCAATATTAGAAAAATTAATGCAGTAAGGGACATTCCAAATATTTTCAAACCAGATCAAGATGTATGTGGCCCATGTCATCATGGTAAGCAAACTAGAACCAACCACAAGACTAAGGAGTTATGAACATCAAACCTCTAGAGATCATTCATGCAAATTTATGTGGGCCAACTAGAACTCCAATGCTCCAAGGAGAAAGGTACTTTTATTTATTTGTTGATGACTATACTAGAATTATGGGGGTATATTTCATCAAATATAAATTTGAAGAATTTGAATTTTTTAAGAATCTTAAAGATCTTGTAGAAAATGAAAAGGATTCTAGGATTAAATGTCTTAGAATGGATAGAGGGGGAGAATTCACATCAAAAGAATTTGATGAATTTTGTAAAGTACATGGAATCAAAAGAGAACTCTCTACTGCTATAACGCCCAAAAAAATGGGGTAGTTGAAAGAAGAAATTGAACTGTTTAAGAAATGGCAAGAACAATGTTAATACTAGCTGACTTGCAGCCAAAATTTTGGAGAGGAGGAGTCGGGACAACAGTTTATACCTTGAATCAAAATACTCTAAAAACAAATAATGAGAAGAATCCTTATGGATTATGGAAAGGAAGACCTGCTTCAGTAAAATACTTCAGGATTGTTGGAAGAAAATGCTTCATAAAGATCAATGATGACTCACCAAAAAAATTTGATTCTCGGGTTGATGAAGAAATATTCCTTGGATATTCTACTAGGAGCAAAGCTTACAAGTGCTACAATGATCGACTATGGAAAATAGTGGAAATCATTGATGTGAAGATTGATGAATCCCTTCCAGAAAAGGAAATTGAAGATCATGAAGTTGACCCACTCATTGAAGAAAACAAAGAAGAACCAGAAAAAGAGGAAAAATATCAAGAAAAGCAAAAGGAAAAAGAAACATCTCAAACTCCCTAAAAAGTGAAATTCCTGCAAAAATGTCACCCTGAAGAGTAGATTACTGGCAATGTAGATGAGGGGATACAAACCTAAAGAAATATGACTAGTACACCAAGGAAAATGATGTTTCCCTCCTATCTATGATAGAACCAGAAACTATTACTCAAGCAATTAAGGATCCTCATTGGGTGGAAGCCATGGGAGAAGAAATGTATCAAATAGAGAAGAATGAGACATGGGATCTGGTACCTCATCCAAAAGATACAAATATAATTGGAACCAAGTGGGTGCTAAAAAAAAATGAATGAAGATGGAAAAATCATTAGAAATAAGGCAAGGCTTGTTTGTAAAGGTTATTCACAAATTGAAGGAATCGACTTTGAAGAAATCTTTGCATCAGTAGCTCATATAGAAGCTATAAGGTTGTTCTTGGCATTTTCTTTCTCAAAAGAATTCAAATTCTATCAAATGGACGTAAAATCAACATTTTTGAATGGGGAACTCAAGGAAGAAGTCTACATGGAGCAATTAGAAGGGTTTGATCTAGCAGAAGGAAAATAAATTGTTTGTAAGTTGAAAAAGGAATTATATGGGTTGAAACAAGCTCCTAGATCTTGGTATGCAAGATTGGATCACTATCTACAACAACAAGGCTTCAAAAAGGGGGTGGCAGGAAGTAATCTCTACATGAATATGGATGAGGATAAGTTACTATTCACTCTTTTCTATGTTGATGATCTGATTTTTTCTAGCAATAATGATGAGATGAGTAATGAGATTGCTCAAAATATGTCAAAAGAGTTTGAAATGTCAATGTTGGGTGAATTATCTTACTTCCTTGGACTACAAGTATCTCATATCATAATAGGCATGTTCATATCTCAAGCAAAATATCTTAAAGACATGCTTAAAAGATATGGGATGGAAGACTGTGCACCTATCAACACACCAATGACCATAGACTACAAATTGAGCAAAGATGATGAATCCCCCTCGGTAGATGCAACTCTTTACAGGTCAATAATTGGAGTTATCATGTACTTAACTGCTACAAGACCCAACAATATGCAAGCAGTAGGAATGGTAGGAAGATTTCAATAAGCTTCTAAGCAATCCCATTTGTTGGTTGTAAAAAGAATTCTCAGATACTTGAAAGGAACTCTTGATTTTGGTCTTTGGTATCCCAAAAGCACAACTCTTACAGTGAAAACTTACACTGATGCTAATTGGGCTGGAAGCATGGATGATTGAAAAAGCACCGATGGAAATGAATTCTTCATGGGAGGTTGTCTAGTATCTTGGCTTAGGAAAAAAATCATCTATATCTCTTTCCACATCTGAAGCCGAATATATAGCTGCTACAAACTGTTGTACATAGATATTATGGATGAAGGAATCTTTGAAGTATGTCAACAGAGAAACTAAACAACCAATCACCATCTATTGTGACAACACAAGTGCTATTAGTCTAAGTAAAAATCCAATGTTGCACTCAAAGACAAAACATATACCTATCAAGTATCATTTTCTCTGTGAACAAGTGGCTGAGAAAAACATCAAGTTGGAGTATATGAATACTAAGGAGAAGATTGCAAATATTTTCACCAAAGCTCCTCCTCGAGAAGCATTTGAACATATTTGCCAAAATATGGGGTTTATTTCTCTAGCACAAAACTAAGCTGATTCTTAAGATGCTACATGACAAGGGGAGTAGTTCGATAGGGGGATTCCTTGTGCACTCCTTTGCAATTGATGTCAAAGGGGGAGAGAAGAAAAATATTGCCATCCAATGACAAAGGGGGATATTGTTAATCTAGTTGTCATTGATGTCAATACTTTGTAGAAGGCAAGGAAATGAAGAAGGACATGGTGATGAAGAAGGCAAGGACATCAAGGACATGATGCTATGTTGAAGAAGAGAAGGATATGATTAATAAGGAAATCAATGAAGAAGCCCAACACTCATAGGAATTCTTCCCTTTCTGCACTAATGAATGATCAACGACATTAAATAACATTTTTCTTCATCTTAGAGGAAGAATCTCATCATGAGACCTAGACCATCTTGAAGGGCATAATTTCACCTTTATAATGAGCTATTATGTGTCCCGAAATTCCAAATAACGAGACAGAAATTGATTTTACAAGTTAAATTATACCTCTGTTCATGGAGCCGACCTACACAAACTTATATATTTCGGCTTACACTAAAAGACAACTCCGTTCAGGTTTATGGGTAGAATATCCTATTAATATAGGCTTAGACCTCCTCCTTAGCACATAAGATAAGTGAATACCACAGAGAAAATATAGGAATACCTATTCACATCTCGTGAACAATTAGAGGATAAATAAAGCTGAAGAAAATACACTCTCGGATAGCTGGAAGAGTACAATCCTTTCTTGTCACAGATCTATAGTCTCTGAATTGACACAAATCCACAGTCTGTGAAATTGACACAGTTTCGTAGTCTGTGAAATTAACATAGTTCCACAGTCTCTTAATTAACATAGTTCAAGAACTCCTTGCATTAGCACAATTCCACAGTGCATGCTTGGCACAATTCCGCAGTCCTTTCTTAGCATAGTTCTACAATCTCTTACTTGGCACAGTTCCAAAGTACCTTATTAGCATAGTTACACAATTACTCAATCTCTGTTTCTCATTTTTGCATGGACACAACAGCATTAAGGGTTGCTCCTCGTTGACACAACGCCTTTGCCTCCACAGTGTTTTCAGTCTCCACAAAGTGACATTATCTTGGACAGTTTCTAAGCTTCTTAGGTCTCTACAGCGGGATAAATTCTCACCCTCATAAAGAACTTTGATATAGTGTATGATAATTTGGATAGAGGAAGTGAGAAGTAAGCGATAACATGGGATACTCAAGTTGTCATTTCTTACAAGAGTGATGGACAAATAAAACAAATGAAGCATAATTGATCTTGAAGCAAGTGAAGAGCCCCTTTACAATCAAGTAAGTACATTTTATATTCTTTATACAAAATAATAGTAGGAATGGTGTCCTTGGAGTTGGTTCTCCTAAACTCAAGGCTGGTGCCTTGGATAGATAGGGTCAAAGACCTAGAGGTTGGAGCCTCATCAAAACCAAGTTGGAGCTTGGGAACACATTTCTATTGTACACAATTCCCTTTTTTAATTAGTAATACAATTATTATACATTGATTTGATTTAAATTGTGAAGAATCTAACTGGTAAAATAACAATTGAAAAGAAATATCAATTCACCCCCCCTCTCAGTATTTCCAACAGACTCATCATGCTTGAGAACACCACTGAAGATTGCCGTGTTGCATTGAAAACCATTGAAGTGGCCAAAAAGCACACCAAAGCTCAATATGACCGCAAAGTACACCTTTGTACCTTCCACAAAGGTGACCTTGTTCTTGTGTATGACCAAGCTCACGATGTCCTGGGGCATGGGAAGTTCGAACCATTATGGTCGGGGTCTTATATCATTCATAAGTGTTTGGGAAAGGGGGCATACCTATTAGAGGATCTAGAAGGAGACATCCTTCCCAATCCTCGAAATGCACTGTACCTCAAGAAATTTTACCCATAGCATTTCCCATTGAAATGCATGTATATCTTTATTTCTTTTTTCATTTAGGTAGTTTGCATCCCCCACATTCTTACACATTGTCTTCTTACATATTTTCATATGGATCCATCATCCACACCTTATATTGGTTTTGCCTATGGTGTGAGTCGCTTCACCGGAAATCTTGCCTCAGTAGGTTGGGCCTTTTTCACCCCCTTGTATTCATTAGTTAACTCCAACAATGTTTGCATTGGATCTGCCACAAATAACTAGGCCAAATATGATGTTGTGATAGCTTTTTTATCCAATTCCCTTGACCGTCGCATCCTTCACCTTCATGTTTGTCTGGATTCCTTGCTATTTATCATGCAACTGAATGGCGTTTATCGTGTGCATAACCCTATCCTGTATAGAAAATATCTACGAGTTAAGCTTTTGGCACGTGAATTTTAATCCATTTCATTCAATCACGTTCCTAGAGCCCATAATCACTATGTAGATACCATTGCAAATAAAATTCTAAATTGGCATTTATCACATGTAAGAAGACATCCATAATCAAATGGCAAACCAAAATCATTACACAAAAGATGCATAATCATAAATAGGTATCATCATACAATTGTTTGAGTCCACTACTCTAAATACATACAACATGATTAGTAGCATGTTATCATAAAACAAAAAATGGGACCAACATGTCCCTATGCATAATCACTATCATCTGGAGACTCCCAAGCCGAAAAAATGATTCCCCCAGCCTGTAGATATTGTATTCCCTGACTGGCCATCACCATGTGTTGCATGATTCCTTGCCACTTCGAGGGAGGAGCTGTGCACTCATCTGTATAATGATCTTCTAGATCATGCTACCCATTCTCTGTCACCCCGACTAGTAAAACATCACATCTATGTCAGAGATTCTCCAGTAGAGCACCATTATCTAGTCTCTATTGTGATGAGGTACCACCCTGATCTGCAGCCCTAGGCGCTGTGGCTCATCCCGTGTTTCCTGTCGGCCTCAATGATGTTATATCTGCATACCACAAATTTTAGAAATCAGTACCATATACATATATTTCTCAAACTATAAATGCATCAAATGTATAGAAAATTTCACTTACCATCTGGGCCCCATGCTCGTCCTAGTGGTAGTGGTAAGTCTGGATCCCCTTGATAGTTCATACGGCTGTATGGATAGTCGTCTATGTATAGTGGAATATGGTCCCAATGAGTGAAAAAATTAGGTCAGAACATTCGTGCGACTCCCCCTCCACCACCTCATCTTAGTAGCTGCCACCAATGACACATCCTTGGCTCTTGTGGGCCTCCATCACGGATCTGAACATGAGGACACATAGTGGGGATCTTCTCAAAGAAGAGAGAGCATAAAACTATCCCAAATGAACAAATATCATTGGTCTTCCATCTTCATAATGTCAACTATCATTTCAACAATGACAACATCATATGGGCCCAGCCATAGTAGGTCCCTCCCACCACACTCTCCACCAATATCATATGCTCTCCAACGATATGGTGGAAGGAATGGATACCACAGATCCCTAACATCATTGTGGTTGTAGCTCATGTCTCTAGCCTCTCCAAGACATTGATCTATATGGTCATGCCCTTTGCACGACTCCCTTGTACACAATGACGATCGTCAAACTCATCTATATGCCTCCCACGAGGTAACACTAGATGTATCTCCCCTACCATCCCCAAGGGGGGTTAGTCCTATTAGAAAATATATTTCTTGGATTGTGATCTCGATCCTATGCCCTTGTACTACAAAGTTCTCCTAATCTGGGTCCCAGTAACTCACTATCCTCGATAGCAAGGGCTCAACAACCCTCATCATGGGGTTCTCTAAGACCTTCAACACACCATATTGTGCCAACATCCCTCTCACTGCTTGATTCCCATTAATCTCAACACAGATGGACTCCAAATATCATTCTCGCCATAATATCTTTAACTCTATCGTACCTATAAAATAACATTATGTTTTTACAGTCAAGAGTCAAAGGAATTCATGACTAATAATTAGCTTCAACTTTCAACATACCACTAGTCCTGCGCATCCTCTCTGCCCAGAATGAAGCTTTTGCCCTCAAAACTATGCTAGATGCACTTTTGGGCCCCATTTATACACTACAGAGTGCATATTAGGCTGTCAAAAGTGTGTTGATACTGTGAGGATGAGCAGGAGTTCCCCATAGAGAGTTGAAGCCCTAATTTGGAAATCTAATCCAACAAAAATGGTGAGAAAGGTTAGGCCACCTACCTCTAACTTGCATAACCTAATTTTGATGGTCGGTTTGTCCACTACGATCACCAAAAGTTTTAGGGCCTTATCCTCCTCTCCAAATTCTCCACAACTCACTATGTAAATGAATTGGATTTGGAGGCAAAAAACCCTTTTATAGGGAAAACCCTAGTTGTTTCGTTGCCCATTGCAATCAAACCATAGCTCTGTTTGACAAAGCATCAACACTGTTAGAATATCTCACCAAGTTATATAATGGGTCTCTCTTTGTTTTCGGTAATTTGAAACTTAAACCGAAAGCTTTTTTTTCCATGAGTTCTTGTTGGGCCTAGATTTTTGTCTAATCTTGTAATTCCAATGTAAAGACTCCACATTTTGTGGGTGCGGAGTTGTTAAAGAGTCATAGGGATGTCTGCCCTTATTTTGTTAATGTAATGTCAGTTGTAGAATATCTACCCATGGTCCACTGACCATGGGATTGTATAAATAGAGCGAAGCTCTAAGTAGTCAGAGGAATCGAAGAATCAATCAACATGAAGAAGATATGATGCATGATAGATAGCTCTGAAATGTAAGTCTAAGTTTTGGGTTGTAGCGTAGGTAGAGGCTCTGCAGTTGAGTGTGCAGAGGCCTAGTAGTCTGCAGTTGAGTGCACCAACCCCTGCAATTGAGTGCACAGGGTGATTCGAGTCTGTAATCATATGGAACTATTAATAAAGAGAAGTTTCTATCATTTCTGCATCTATTATATTGGGTATGAATTTCATTTCTAATGCTTATATGATGCGCAAATGTGTATAACAGTATTTGTTAAGTGAATGCAAGTTAGAACATCTATTTACGTGAATACAATTAAGACATGTCAATAAGATAAGTAAGATACTTAGTCTAGTTTGGAGATAGTGCAGTTCATTACCCTAGCAGCATGAAAGGACTTCAACCCCTGGTTAGGGATGCACGGAAGCTGATTGTAACACTTCACGAAGGTATTGAAGGGTGGAACAGAGCGCAACGCAACCTGTGGGAAGGTAGGTATTGTTGGAATAAAATGACATCACAACCATCTCATGGGTGCGGAAACTTGGTTATAGCATCCCCCCATACTGCTTCAGGTGAGACTTCAGTCCGCGCTTTGTCAGCTGATGCCGAAAGGGCTAGTAGTGTAAGGATTTGATTGGCTAACTAACACTAAACTTTTGTCAGGCCCCCATAAGCCAACAAATGGTTCCATTGCCAGGATCAGAATTTGCATGAGAGATGTGTGATGTCATATCATTGGAATCCAACTAAGAAATAAATCGAAGGCTAGTTGGATAGAAGAATTCACATGTTCGCGGCGTAGGAGTATAGAAACCTATGATTGTCAAAAGAAAAGAATATACAACTACCTGTATATGGAGATCCACGAAATCTTTTTCGTGTCCTTCCCTATTGAGCTATACGAGTGGAATGCAAAGCTATCAAATAGCCAAGAAAGGTGGAAACTTGACGGTCCTATTGTGTGGACCCCAGAGCTGGTGCAAAGGTTGGAAGCATCAGAGGATAAGATCACGCACGCCATTGATCACTGACTCGGTCGCATTATAGGTGGATTTTTTACTAAGTTCATGGTTGACACCTCAATTAGCTACAACGAGGCAGAACGACGCTTTCTCAAAGGACCATGAGGTAAGTATGTAAAATATTTGAATACTTGGATTAAAATGCTGTTGTGAAAAAAACGGGTTATGCAGTTACTTTGATGTTCGGGGCTATGTGAAGGGAAAATGTTTACAGGAACGTAGGAAATAAGGGTCCATAAAATAACCCCTTGATTTCACTATTGCGAGGGGATGAGGAAGAGCTCATGAAGGTCTCTCTATAAAGTTCTATTCATCTGATAAGACAAAGAATTCTGCAAATCCAACCTCCACGCACACCACCACTGGCTTCACCGCCATCACCTCCATCTTCATCCATACCAACTCCACCACCACTATGATTCAGTATGGAAAACACGGTGAATTTTCTTGTGTTCAAAGGTTTAGGAAATGAGGATCTAGACCAATTATGGTTCGTTGTAAGGGCTGTATAGGAAGCGCAAGGTGTTACTGATGACCATATAAAGAAAGCGACACTGGGTAGCACCCTGTAGGAACACCCATGACCTGGTATATTAAGTACTCCAATGATAACCTGAATGCGAGAGTCACGGATATCCAAACAACACTAAATAGGGAATTTAGCAGGCCTAAGTTTGAAGTGCAGTCGATCATTGGATTCAAAGAAATTATGATGCTACTAGGTGAGACTCCTTGGGAACTAGATCATAGGTTGAAATGTACGATCTGTGAAGCCAATATGAAGTTGACAGATGTACAACATCGTGAGTGGTTTGTAGCTTCGCTACTACCACATTTAAGGAGTTCGCTATCGTAGCAGAAGATAACAACTCAGGCAAAGGCCCTGGAGATTGCTATGAGGCTACATGAGACCCTAATGCAAGATCCTAACCTAGGAGTTTAGCAGATCCATGCGCAACTAAAGAATCTGTGCCTGGAGATGCAGAGTTTGAAATAGGATAGGATGGTTCGACCAGAAGTGCGTGAAGAAGTATGGTGCATGAAATGCAAGAGTCAGTGTTAGGACCTGCGGTCCAAAGACATCACTGCCAAGACGTGCGATGAGCTTGTTGGCGAACGAGCGAGTAAATGTGGATGAAGTGTGATCTTGACCGAAGGTGCGAAGTTACAATGTAATAATGCGCATGAGGGAAGGCTGAATGATAGAGTTTATATGGTGAACGAGCATGGGTGTTCATCCTTAACGAGTCAACAGTGGACGTTATGAATTGGAGTGTTGGTCAATGGGCCGACCAACCGCAAAGACATACGAAGGGCATCGGTTAGCTTGAAATAAGGGTTGGCCAAGGGATGGCACGACCGTTCCACAAGCGTATATATTGAACACGTTGTGGAGGCATTTGAATCATTCGAACTCAAGCATTCAACCAGTAATGCGAGTGAGGAGCACACGATGACAAGGAAAAGTGCGAGTTAGAGGTGAAGCTACAGCAAGGGAGGTGCAGGTCGTAATGCACCCATTCTTGGGTAGGCATACACTGTAAAACATCAGACGGGTTTCGGTTATCAGTTAAGGGAGCAGGTGAAGGCGCTGGATGTTGACACGGGTGTCTCGGGTGACTCGGGTGAGTGCCTACCCGTCGTGCAAGGCTAAATGTGGAGGTGGTGAATGGGGACTCGGGTGAGGTCGCTCACTTGCTGTGTAGAAGCAAACAAAGGGTGAATCAGGTGAGGTCGCCCGCCCATCATGCAAGGTGAATGAAGTTCGATTGAGGAGTGCAGTTGGCAGCTCGTGGGAGGGTGCGCCCGCCTAGCTCGGGCAAGGAACTTGGTTGGCACATGAAGGTGTGGCCTTGATGTAAATTTGGCTAAGTATGAAACTTGGTGTTTCCAAGTATACTTGTAAAGCATTGTAACATTGTAAAAGTTGTATAATATATTATTTGGCAGACTTATATTGCAGGGAGTTGCCCCTCCCTTTATACTAAGCAATTGTGTTCTCTTGTATAATTACTGATGATAATGAATATGTTTGAGTGTTCATTGGAATAAAGGAAACATAATAATACTTAATTGTGAAAAACAAACTAAGTAGACTAATGGTTAGGCGTAGTCCATGAACATAAGTATTGGTGAAAAGAAAGTGTTTGGTTGTGCCGCACCTCGCCAGGTACGGTTAAAAGACTACCGTAGGCCTGGGGGTGTGACAGTTGGTATCAGAGCAGGGTTGCTTGTGACAAAGTGCAGATGGTATTGAAGCTGATTTAGGGTTGAAGAAGCTTGACAGTTGATGACAGTGGAAGCAGTTACTTGCAGGTGAAGGAAGCTGGTTTCACATACAAGTGGAACAAGAGCTGGTTCATGGTTGCGGGGAACTTGGTGAAGCTGGTGAATGGTGAAATAGGTTTAGCAGAGGTAAAGCTTAGTGCTTGGGCCAAGCTGAACGATAAGGCATGCTAGGTTTGGAAGAATGCGAAGGGAAGCTCTTGCTTACCTTATACAGATTGAAGCGGATGAAATAAGAGAATCCCTAGATTTGAGAGAAACTTGAAGTCTCAAAAAAGAATGTTGAAGACGAACTTCTTCAACTTGGTTGGACAATGGAGCAGGAGGAAGTTGTAGATTGTGCTGACAAGGAAGAGGAAGTTGTGATGTTTGAGGATGTTGCAGACATGACCATGATGGAGGATGAAATTGAGATTAATCAAGTTGGACCAGGATCATGCAGTTTGTAGACATGGATGGATGGGGATACTCAAATGGAGGAGCCTCATGATGATGGTAAGTACTAATGATACTTGTGTTTCACCTGAGCATTTGGTAGATGGACCATATGCAAGGAAGGGAAAAGTCAATTTTCCGATGCTAGGGAGGATCTTACGATGGATGAGTATGATGAAACCTTGTATGGAGAAGCAAGGATTGTTGGCTGTTGCAGGACTTGTTGGGGTTGTTTTTGACCTTATGATAGAAGGTACAAGGGCCCGTGACAAGGGAGGAACATGATGATCATTGCGGATGAATGGGTCATGCTTTAGCCACATGGAGAATTGGCTAAGTGCCCGGCATGAGTCATGGACAGATTGGAGGAGGGCACAGACTTGAGGTATGATGATACTTGGGTGGACTTCTCATGGCCGAGACCAAGAGCAAGTCTTGGTGGAACCTTTAATGTGAGAGCTATGATGGAGAGACTCATGTGATGATATGGTTGGATGACCGAGTTCACTAAACCAAATATTGCAGACTTGGATGAGGATGATCGATTGTTGTGATGGGTCTACTTGGTTGGACAACATGGGAAACTTAGTCATGGACATCAGTTTGGAGACATGGAGCATGGAAATCTTATCCAGGGACATTATGCAGGAGCACTTATAGAAGTGTCACTTATGGGCATCCAATGAGGAGTGCCAAGGCCGGCATATTGTGCAGGAGAATCTGTTGATGTGAGATGGAGATGTTTTACTTATGAGCCGATGGAGAGGTTGTGGACCTATGTACAACAAGGCCATCGACATGGATGGAATTGTGAGTAGACTATGGAGCATTCCTACTACATGGAGAGCTGAGGCATGTTACAGAGACCTTTGGGTCAAGGCTTGTATGCTTGCTAAGATGTTGGTTGGAGATGACTCATGGAGCTCATGATGACATGAGGTTGTGACTTTTGGGGACTTCATATATGGTGGACTTGGAGGATCTGATGCATTGAGGAGCTAAGGTCAGAGACTTTGATGAAGAATGGGATGCATACTTTCGAGTACATGTATGGGTGTGGCTTGAAAGAGTGACTTTATGTGGAGGATCGATATGAGACACTTTGGAGTGATGGAGTTACAATGATGATGATGCCTTGGTGGCAACACTTGGGCATGGGTTGAACCGAGACTTAACCACTTTGACACATGGGAGCTGATTGATCTATGATCATGGGCAGCACATGGATAGATGAGACAGGTGTATACTTGTTTCTATGGCAGACTTGAGGGATGGAACATAATAGATATGATGGAGGTTGCTTCATGGGCCTGGTTGTGGCACATCGAGAGTTGGAGTTTGATGAGATGGTCTCTTCATATTGAGGAGATGGATGGTTTACGGATGGATGATGATGTTGGGATAGATGCGGCTGATTTCATGTAGCACATTGACACCAAACATCATGGATAGCATGTTCTAGATGAGATGGAGATTACTTCGTGGAACTAAGCATGGCTTACACTTATATGGAGATGGATTCTTGATCGAGTTGAGGATGTGATAGGATTTTCTGAGAAACGAATGATGGTGGCATGAGGATGTGCATTCTCATGGTTTGAGCGTGACAATTGGATTGATCACTTGACTAGTTCAAACATGGGGGCCGACATATATAGAGATGTGTTAGCATTATATTTGTAGTAGTTCACACAAGGATGACACATGATGAGGATGACACGAGAGGTTGCAGGAAGCATGTAGCTTGAGATGGAGGGGCCAACCTTCCATGATGAGGAGCAGCAGAGATTGTGACGAGGTGGTTGATGATCATGGATTGAGATGATCTTCTAATATATAACATACCGATGGGGGTATATACCTTGGTATGGTGATCTTGGTGATAGATGGTTGCTGGGACGAGATATTGTCAAGGACGACAATGATTTCAAGTGGGGGAGGATGTTATGACCTGCGATCCAAAGGCATCACCGCCAAGACGTGTGATGAGCTTGTTGGCGAACAAGCGAGTAAATGTGGACGAAGTGCGAGCTTGACTGAAGGTGCGAAGTTACAACGTAATAATGCGCATGAGGGAAGGCTGAACGATAGAATTTATATGGTGAACAAGCGTGGGAATTCATCCTTAACAAGCCAATGGTGGAAGTTATGAATTGAGCGTTGGTTGATGGGCCGACCAACCGTAAAGACATGCGAAGGGCATCGGTTAGCTTGAAATAAGGGTCGGCCAAGGGATGGCACAACTGTTCCACAAGCGTATATATTGAACGCCTTGTGGAGGCATTTGAATCATTCGAACTCAAGCATTCAACAAGTAATGCGAGTGAGGAGCGCACGATGACAATGAAAAGTGCGAGTTAGAGGTGAAGCCACAACAAGGGAGGCGTAAGTCATAATGCTCCCGTTCTTGGGCAGGCATACACGGTAAAACATCGAACGGGTTTCGGTTATTGGTTAAGGGTGCGGGTGAAGGCACCGGATGTTGACACGGGTGTCTTGGGTGACTCGGGTGACCACCCGCCCATCGTGAAAGGCTGAATGCGGAGGTGGTGAATGGGGACTTGGGTGAGGTCGCTTGCCCGCCGTGTAGAAGCAAATGAAGGGTGACTCGGGTGAGGTCGCTTGCCCGTTGTGCAAGGTGAATGAAGTTCGGTTGAGGAGTGCGGTTGGCAGCTCATGGGAGGGCGCACCCGCCCAGCTCGATCAAGGAACTTGGTTGGCACACGAAGGTGTGGCCTTGATGTAAAATTGGCTAAGTATGAAACTTGGTGTTTCCAAGTATACTTGTAAAGCATTGTAACATTGTAAAAGTTGTATAATATATTATTCGGGTAGACTCATATTGCAGGGAGTTTCCCCTCCCTTTATACTATGCAATTGTGTTTTCTTGTATAATCGCTGATGATAATGAATGTGTATGGGTGTTCATTGGAATAAAGGAAACATAATAATACTTGGTTGTGAAAAACAAACTAAGTAGACTAATGGTTAGGCATAGTCCATGAACATAAGTATTGGTGAAAATAAAGTGTTCGTTGGTGCCACACCTCGCCAAGTACGGTTGAAAGACTACCGTAGGCCTGGGGGCATGACAGTCAGGGTCTTGACAACTAACATTGCTCGGTTTTTACAAAATACCTTGCAGGAGGAGGACCGATGCCTTTAAGGCTGGAAGCTTAAGTAGAACCTAGCATGGCACCTGATTTGTGGTGTGCTATATATTAAATAGCCAGAAAACATGCCACAGATAATTGTCACCTGTTACAGAAGTATATGCAAAATTTGCAATAGTTGTTCTGCAACTTTTGTAGGTCGATGGGACATAATGAACATACTTGCAGAAGCTATGAATTGATGATGGATAGAATGCCTACCTACAGGGTTCAGGTCGAAATGCAGCTTGTTGACCATAATGTAGGGATGGCGTGGATAGGATTTTAGGGGCATGGACAAGGCTGAGGCAGAGGAGGACTTGGTAGAGGTTGCAGACAGTTGATTTTCTACAATTGTGGAGGGCCGGGACACTATGCCCATGGTTGTATGAATCCAGCGCGTCTGTTGTGCAGTATTGCACGATGTTTGATCATGAGACAGAAGATTGTCCTATATTGATAGCTAGGATATGCAACAAAGGAGCGCTACCACCTCCCCAGACTCAAAACCTACAAATGCTGAGGTTTGAGCCGTGCAAGGAAGATCCAAATGTAAACATTGTGCTTCAAAGTGGAATCACGATGGGAGATGACAAAGGGAAATAACCAGAAGATAGTACTTGGGTTCAAAAAGCCTTGATAAAAGAAGCTGAGTTTGATTTGGAGTGTGCTCAGGAAACCTTCATGGAAGCTAAGAAGAGCTTCGTTGAGGCCTCCACTTTAGGAAGCAAAGATAAGCCTGAGCTAGAGATGGACCCCTCTATGCTCATGACTTTCCTGGAAACCTGTATGAAGTTACTACGTGACAGTAAGACTATGAAAGGGTTACAGGAACTTATCAATAGATGTGCTGGGACCGCGCCAGTAGAACCACGCGTAGTCCAGAAGATCAAAAAACATAAAAGAAGAACATGACAAGAAATGAGATTCAATGCGTAGAATGGAGAGTACGAAATGTATCAAGTCATCTTAGATTTGGGATCAAATGTGAATGTTCTACCAAAATAAACATGGGAGTGAATGGGGAGACCTGTGCTGCAATGGTCTCTGATTCAGCTGAGGATGGAGAATCAACAGAAAATCATACCCATGGGGCAATTGCAGGGAATAACTATGGATATTGAGGGAATGAGCATGTTGGAGGATTTTGAAGTAATAGAGATTGTTGGTGACAACAATCCCTACCCCGCACTCTTGGAAATTGACTGGGCTATTGATATGAAGGGGGTAATTAATTTGAAGAAGAAAAAGATGATATTTGAGAAGAAGTCACTACGCCTAATAATACCCCTGGACCCTGCTAAAGGATCATGCTATATGGAACCAGTCTGTAACTATGAAAGTGATGATGATGTGGACCGTATCTATAAGATAACAACTTGAGACCAAGATTGGGTGAATCCCACTGCGAATGACCGAATTACATGGGAACGAGAGAGCTCCCGCACTTCAGATTCTAATGAAGAGATATAACGATGGTAGAATCAGTTACATGAAGCAACTACGCTGAATTGCAACATGATGACCCGATCGCTGTGTTGTGTATCGTCAAAGGTAAGAAATTGCCTATTTATGATGGTCTAAATGAGGTATATGTTTTATTGGATACATTTGAAAGGGAGGTGTCAGAAAAAAACACTTCTAGGCCTTGGATTGTGTACTGCACGCTATGCCTGCAATATGGTGGGGTATGCACAAAGGAAGCTTTAATGATTGGCGTGAATGCGGGAGAATGATGCAAGTATGATTTGGGAATCCTAAGATGCTACTGACAGACAAGTATGATGGACAGGATGATCCGTGTGCGCATCTGGCCAAGTGGACGCATGCTTATGGAGAAAAGCCACAACTCGAGTGGGTTCACCTATTTTGTCATACCCTGGATGGTATTCCAATGAATTGTTATGTAGAAACAAAGCTTCACCATGGGAAAGGTGAATGGGATATCCTACGTGAAGGGATCATGATGAAATTTAGTT
The DNA here is from genome assembly GCA_000404065.3 of Pinus taeda. Classification (NCBI taxonomy): domain Eukaryota; kingdom Viridiplantae; phylum Streptophyta; class Pinopsida; order Pinales; family Pinaceae; genus Pinus; species Pinus taeda. The sequence continues at coordinate 105,905 of APFE030967946.1, read as the reverse complement.
TTTGGGACGGGTTTGTGGTAGTGAGGTCGCACAGGATCCTTTAGACCTGATGCAGCCTAAATGGATTACTCAGGTAAGTTGTGCGCTGAAATGTTATAATGTAACTACTGAAGAAGAGGATGAAGATCTACGAAAATTAACATTCAAGAGACAGAAGGCCATCGGGAGGTTCAAGGACAACAAATTGAGAATCTTGATATAACCATGCTAGTGAAAATTAAGCAGGTGAATATTGGTATAGAGGCAGAACCCAAATTCGAAAAGATCGGGGACTAGTCGGATGATGCGACGGTGGATAAGGCCACTGAGTTACTCCATGAATATCGAGACTTATTCCTGACCAAGTTTACGGATTTGAAAGGAATAATCAGAGATTTAGGACTAATGAAGATCACGTTATAACCTGAAGCGAAGCGAGTTAAGTAGAGGTATCATTGAGCCTATGGAAGAATCTGATTGGGTAAGCCCAATGGTGGTGCAAGTGAAGAAGCAAAAGGATGAGATAAGGATATGCGTGGATCTCAGAAAATTGAATGACGCTTGTGTGCATGATCCATTCCCAACTCCATTCACGGATGAAGTGTTGGACAATGTAGGTGGTCAGAAAGCATATTCTTTCATTGATGGGTTCTCAGAGTACCACCAAATCAAAATCACACCGGAGGATAGGAGCAAGACAACCTTCATGACTGAGTGGGGTTGATTTAAATATACTGTCATGTTGTTTGGATTGAAGAATGCGTCAACCATATTTTCACGCATGGTTATTGTGGCATTTAAGGAATATATTCATAAGTTCTTGGAGATCTATATTGATGACTTGATTATATTTGGACTAGTTAAGTGCCATGTAGCGAGCTTGTGCTTGATGCTGGATACCTGTCGAAGATACCAGGTTGCACTCAACCTCAAGAAGTGTCTATTTTTCATTCCTTTTGGCAACCTATTGAGGCATGTGGTTTGTAGACAAGGGCTAATGGTATAACCCATGAAGATCGCGGTGATTCTAAATTTGGAAGCACCGAGAAGTGTGAAACAACTACGCGCTACTCTAGGACATATATGATATTACAAAAAGTTTATCAAAGGCTATGCTGAAATCACCGCGATGATGGAAATCTTGTTGAAGAAGGATGTCATGTTTTAATGGAATGAAAATTGTAAGAAAAGCCTGGATATATTGAAAGAAAAGATGGTTACTGCATTGATTCTTGTCTTCCCAAACTGGAAGAAAGAGTTTCATGTCCATGTTGATGCGTCATGTATAGCGCTAGGGGTAGTAATAATAGAGGATGGTGGAGAAGGCCTAGATCACCCTATCACATTCACAAGTCATAGATTATAAAAAGTAGAGAAGAACTATTCCACCGAGTGCGAGGGACTAGCTATGATGTATGTGCTCTAGAAGTATCGACACTACTTGCTAGGAGGTCACTTTTAGATGTATACAGATCAGTTTGCTCTAAAATGCCTGGTCAATAAGCCTGTGTTGGGGGGGCACATCTATAGATGGCTTTCATTATTCCAAGAATACGATTTTGAAGTTGTTTTGAAGCCTGGATGATTGAATGCATGACCAGATTACATGTTGCGCATCAAGACAAGGGAGGAACCTACTAGTTTGGGGGAAGGATTAGTCGATGCGCATCTCTTTGTTATGCATGTAGCAGATGGAAATTTTGAAGATATAATACAGTTTCTAACAACTAGAACTGCACCAAAAGGATACCCTGTCCAGTGAAATAAGGAATTAGTGGTGCACGTGGAAAATTTCTCTGTCATTGTTGGGCATATATACAAGATGGGGAATGATGAAATACTGCGAAGTTATGTACCTAAATTTGAATGAATCATCATCCTCACGGACACTCATGGGGGCACTGTGGGAGGACATTATGTGGGAAGAGCAACCATGTAGAAGATTCTATGCATAGGGTTGTGGTGGCCAACCCTTCACTAGGATTCAAAAGCATATTGCAAGGCATGTGATGTATGTCAAAGAACAAGTAAGCCATCATGGAGGGATGAAATGCCTTTGAATCCACAAACGACATTGCAACCTTTTGAAAAGTTGGCAATAGATTTTGTAGGACCTATTTAGCCTCAAGGGAAGATAGGCGCGAGGTATATTATCACTACAATAGAGTATTTGACTCGTTGGGTAGAAGTGTAGCTGGTGAAGGATTGCACAGTGCGATTGCGCGAAGTTTCTTTTTGGCCATGTACTGACGTGATTTGGATGTCTGAAGATCTTGATGAGCGATTGCGGTATTCACTTTCTAAATGAAATGATCAATGCATTGATGGAAGAGTTTCAGGTGTATCATCAAAAGAGAACACCTTATCACCCATAGGCTAACTGGACTATTAGGTTCCTATACCAATAGGAGTCATAATGTTTGAATGGATGAGATTAAACCTATAATATGTACATACCTTTTCCTTTTGCAAATGTTTTCCATATTCAAAAAATTAAAAAATGTAAAGAGGGTATGTCCTAAAAGAAAAATTATAGGACAAAAAGAATAAAAAAGGTAAAAAAATATGAAAAAATGAACCCTAAGAGAAGAAAAAAGACCATGAAAGTGTGCAAGTCAAAATGCCACTACTATTTACTTTTAATGCAGAATAAAAGACTGTGTGTAGCTTGTTATCTTTGCCACAATCCATTATAGTCAAAAAGTTTAAAATTGACTGGTTCATGTTTTCAATTTTATTCTTAGAGATAGACAATAAAATCTGACCAAACTATTTAATCTTGGAAGATAATTAGATTAGGTAGAGTAAATAAAAGGAGCTCAACTATTTAATCTGAGCCCTTGGATGCAATAAGGTTAGACTTAGATAAATTATTCTTGTAAAAGAAAAGAAATGTTTTAATAAGGGTTTTCTAGCTTAAGTGCACCCTAATAAAGAGAAGTAAAAATGGTAGGATGAGTAGGTGGGTAAGTAGAAGAATGGTTGTAGAATTATGATGATTGTTAGACAAAAACATATTATTCACCTTCATCATCAAAATTCTAAAGTATGGATGAAAATTGGGCATGTATCAAGTTCACAAAGTAAAAAATGATTAACTTCCCTTACTCATTACACCTTTCACTTAACTAATTTCCAATAAAAAGTCTTAAAGTACCTAAAATCTTAAGTCAAAGGGGCTTAGAGCATTTCTCTGAATTCTGGAGGGACCGGACCCTCGACTAATGACTTATTGGTCCTAAGTACTAAAAGTCCCCTCACAAACATTCACACCCTTCAAATTCACTCATATTCCCCAATAAATCCCCTTTCCTAAGAAAAACCATCATTTTCCTAAGGAAAAGTCATTTTCTCCTAATAAACCCCTTTATCTAAGGATAAAACCTTAGGAAAAGTGACCACCCCCCATGGAAAAACCCATTTTCTTCAAAACAAAAACCAAAAAACACTTGAATCCTAGGTATAATGTGTTATGACAATAATAAAATAAACAACATTACACTTAGCGCTTTCGTTACCACATTAATTTCTAACTTATATATATATTAGATCCCAAAAAAGAAATATAACCCTTCTCGTATATAGTTATAAATAAAACCCTTATATTAATAACTCGCCTCGAGAGTTTGAAACACAAACTTTATAAAAAACCACCCCGATCACTCCCCATTCAATTTGACAATTATTAACCATATCAGGTGGCCTCCAACACCCGAACTTTACCTGCCTAATATAGGTTGTTTTCCTTTGGGCCCCGATGCTACGTGATGCCTGATGAGTGGCATTGGGCGGCCTTCCCCCGAAACCACTCCAACCCAAAAGCAGTGCGATCAAACCTGCTTACCACCTCTTGCTAGAAGAAAAAACATCTCATCTCCCGCTAAAAGCCAAATGTACCTTTTTCCCATGTACCCGCCAAACAGTTGACTTTGCAATATAACTAAAAACTCATTGTTTTTTGGGTTTATCGTGAAAAAGATGCTGAGGCCTCCATGCAAGTGATATAATACATGCAACTATCAACTCACATCCAAAAGCCAACCTGCAGAAGCTGCTGAAACTTCTAGTCTACCCTTCAGTCACCTACACCTCCTGCAATTGTACAAAGTCGTCCATCGACCCATTCAAGGAAAAAAACTAGGTATTTATTTGAATTTACCAAGAAACCCTGTCTCATTCCCAAACCTGTTACTCAATTGCTTTAAGTTATCAAGTAATTAAGTGAAATAATTTCCCAACAATCCCAAACTGCTCTGAATTGAACCAATTTGCCCCCAATTTAACTGAAAAACCCTTTTACCCATTCTTAAATCCATAAAAACTAAGAATGGTGTCTCCGATTGCTATGGTTGTTCGACCATTTTTAACTCCCCATTGAGATTTAGACCATCTCCCTTTGGCAGACAAAGACTTCCAAATTAAGGACACCTCTGTCCATGAATCCCCACTAAAATTATGCTGTCGGTACAAAGACCAATACTTAAACCACGCAGACAAAATAGGTCTCTCGGAATCAAATTTGCCCAAGTACCAATTCCCTAGAGTCCATATCTTCCCCGACATTGTCCACTATTGCCATATGAACTACAGTCCCACCTTAAGTCTAGTAATGTCCCTAACCATACTGTAATTTTCACCATCATTGCTGAATCCATCAATGAAATGCTGCAGTTGCAACCAGGATAGGATCTGACCCCCATTTCCATTGGAGACCTGCTAGAGAAATTCCCAAGGATTACCTCGGCCAGACTTACTGAAATGTTCCAGACCTTTATTGTGGAAGATAAATATATTCCAAAGGACCCTCCCCCATACATGTGGACAATATTTTCTGAACTTTGCCAGGAGATTGTGTCAATGATATCTAGTGTCTTGGGCTATACTACCAGTGAGTATGTTGATGAAATCATTATTGCCTTCATGTCTATTTTCAATCTTGGACAGCCCCTGAAATCATGTTTGATTATGACAAATTCATAGTAGATAAAATGCATGATCAATTCATGAGAATGGATAATGAAAGAGTATTTAAGTACTCTTCAGTTTTGTATCACCTTTTCCTATATTATCAAGCTGACAAATTCCCATTCACTCTTCAAAAGCTTGATAACAAAGGGAACCCTAGATCAGTAGTCTTCTGGACCCCTTTAATCCACCAATATGACTCTCCATATACATACATAGATTTCATAGACCTTTTTGTGCATCCTGTAGCGACCATGTTCTTAGGAAGTCCTCCCCCAAGGATCAGTGTAGATATCAGGAGGATTCTACAACTTTCAAAACAATACAAAGTGGGAGATTGGTACTTGTATCAAAATCACACTGAAATCAGAATATATGGCTGTGAGTTAGCACCCTACAAATTACCAAGATACCTCCCAATGAGGTTATTTGCTCTGGAGTACTATAGGTAGATAATCGACTCAGATGAGGTACATTTTGTAAAGCCCGAGAAAAAGGCCCAACTCAGAATAAAAGACCAGCTAGACCCCTTTGTATGCAACAGTAGAGAAGCAGAAGAAATCCTTCAAAGGCTTAGAATGAAACAAAGCTTCATGTGGAGATATGACCCCTTTGATTTCATTTGCAATAGAAGACAGAAGAACAAACTGTCTCCCTAAATCCACCACATAATTCCTGAGATAGAACAATATGAAAATCAGTTGGAATGGGTGGAAAATACTCTGGTAGATAGAGATAGCACAAAAGTTGCTGTTGATAATGTATTAATTGATCTAGAGAGGAGGCTTTATGAAAGTTATTTCATACAGGTACCAGGAGAATCATAAGCCCAAAGGGAAAGATAGGAACACAGTGAGTAGGAAACTCAAATCAATTTGATGGGATTAGATGAAGAAGAAATTGTGTTTCTGACTCAAGATGATCATGAATTACACATGCTTCAGTAGTTGTAGACCCAATCTAGAGAATCCTTCGATTACAAGCAAGGGTATGATTCTGTTATTTTTGAGGTGAATAAACAATACAATTTAAGGAGTAAAAAGAACATTGAGGCTCCAGACCAAAACAAGAAAGTAGTACCTAATCAGCCTATGAAAATTAAAGCAGCTCCAGTTACTAAAACTCCCCAAATCCTCTCTAGACCAAATCAGAACCCTCCCACTCCCACCATTGAAGATGTAACCAATGACCAACCTTCTAATGAGCAACCTTCCACTTCAGTTCCCTCCAAATAAATAGTGGAACAACCTCTAGAAATTGTATTAGAAAATCCACTAAAAGAGACTCTAAACAATGAAAAAGAAGAGCAAACTACTCCAAAACCTGCTGTTAAAATTCCAAACATTCAAACAGAGAAATCCCCTTTTCCTTTCAATTTGGGAGTAGAGGTGGCCAGACTGAAAATCTCAGTTCCTTTAACATAACTGATCAAACATGAAACTTACAAATCTCAAATAAGCAAATCTTTAAACTTCGTTGAAAATGAAGACTCCGTTAACTTATTTGATGATCAACCTGAGTTAATTTTCGGTCCTGATGTTAATGGAAAACCAGAGCATTCATGATAAAATCCTACACAATGCTATGCTAGACTCTGGGGCTTCACACAATCTAATGCCTAAATTTGTTATGGAGAAGCTAAACTTGGATATCACTAGGCCTTACAAGGACCTGTTTTCATTTGATTCAAGTCAAGTTAAGTGCCTAGGACTTATAAAAGACTTGTGTGTTTCCCTAGTGCAGTACCCTGCTAAGACCATTCTTATGGACATAGTTGTTGCTAATATACCACCTAAATATGACATGCTATTGTCTAGATCATGGGGTGAAACTTGACTTTTCATATGCTACCATATCAGTCTTTGGACATCCTAAAAAATTGTATAGAGAGACTTTGATGAAGTATGTAGTGAGTAACTAGGAGAGACCTCAAAACTTTCCTATATATTCAATGCATTATGATATCGATCTTTCATTCTTTACAACGCTGAAACAAACCAAGAAAACACTTCAAACAACATTATTTCAGAACAAAAAAAAATTGCAGTAGTAAAAGAAAATCAAATTGTCCAAATTCGAGAACATTCAGATAATAAAGATGACCTAGATACCTTAATATAGAAGATTTTTTCCCCCCAGACAGTAAGAATTATGAACATGAAATTTTATGGCATATTGAATTCGATGGGTCAGTGAAAAAACTAGGTGCAGGAGAAGGAGTATGGATTTACAATTTAGAAAATGATCATTCAGAGGGTCATGCCTACATATTGAACTCCAAATGTACTAACAACATGGCGAGTACAAAGCACTTCTTTTAGGTCTCAAATTGGTCAAAAGGTTAGGAGCCATAAGATTCTCTATCATGGGAGATTCTGAGTTGGTTATAAAATAGATCAATGCTGTATATATGACTAGAGATCCTAGGCTATGTTTTTATAGAGGAAAAGTTATTGAAATATTAAATAATTTTTTAGAAACTAAGCTTACAATCATTCCAAGAAAACACAATATGCGGGTTCATAGTTTAGCTATGTTTGCCAATACTTGCAAGTTACCATTTCAACCCAACCATCAGTACACTGCTGAGGTTAGGCATATACCTGCTATCTTTGACAAATTAAAAAGCTGGCAAGTATTCAATAATGATCAACAAATAAACCATTTTCTAATTTTAGATGAAGAATTTGTAAATATCAACATAGATACTGACATAACCTTAGATCTTGATTTCGCAGATAAAATAGAAATTAACAAGTTAGAAGATGAAAAAATAGATAGATTCCATCCCACAAAGTTTACAAAATCAGACATTCAAAACCTAAAGAAAATTTAAATTGATGAGATAATTGACAAAGACTTTGAAATCATGAAAGTCAAAGAAAATTTTTTGCCCAAAGGATTAACTCCTTTGGAGGACTTGTTTGATTCAAACGATGTCCCTAGAAAGCCGAAAATGGAACCCTTAAAGTTTGAAATTGATGAATGTAACATAGGCTCTGAAGAAGATCCTAATTTGATAAAACTTTCAAAATATTTACCTCCTCATGAAAAATTGAAATACATAGAACTACTGAGGGAATTCCAAGATGTTTTTTCTTGGAGTTATGAGGACCTTAAGTCCTATGGCACCAACATAATAAAACACACCATCCCCTTAAAAGAAAACTGGAAACATTTTAGGTAGAAGCTTAGAAGCATTAATCCCATTCTATTGCCTTCTATTGAAAAGGAAATCAAAAGAATGTTTGAAGCCAAGATCATTGCACCAATCATATTTTTTTGATTGGGTCTCTAATTTGGTACCCACAAGAAAGAAGACTGGTGAAATTAGATTGTGTGTTGATGTTAGGAACCTAAATAAAGTTTCACTCAAGGATAACTACCCTCTTCCCAAAATGGATCACATATTATTGAGGGTAGTAGGTTCAACCAAAATCTCATTGTTAGATGGGTTTTCTGTATAACCAGATTTTAGTCCACCCAGATGACCAAGCAAAAACTGCAGCTATGGATATAAATTTTTCTAAGCAAATCCATGACTTCCTTATAATATACTTAGATGATATCACAACATTCTTTAAATCTGATGAACAACACCTAGATCATCTAAGGTAGGTCTTCACCAAGTGTAGGAAGTATGGAATTTCTCTGAATCCTAAAAAGTCTTTATTTGGATTGGAAGAAGGAAAAATGTTAGGCCACATATGCTCCAAAGATGGTATCCAGATCGACCCAGCAAGAATTGAAGCCATTTTAAAGATACCACATCCTAAGAGCATCAGAGAACTACAAGCCTTTTTAGGTAAAATAAACTTTTTGAGAAGATTTATCTCTAACTTAGCTGAACTAATTAGATTATTAAATAACATGTTAAAGAAATATTTGACTATTAAATGGACACTTGAGGCTAAAAGGTCTTTTGAAGAAATCAAGCTAGCCTTAACACAAACACTAGTTCTAATCAGTGCAATGTTTGATAGGGATTTCATCATATTCTCTTTCACCTTAGAACACTCAATTGCTGTAGTCCTACTGCAGAAGAATGATCGGGACTTTGAACGACCTATAGCTTTCTTTAGTAAAGCCTTGAGAGATGCACCTTTAAAGTAAAATATAATGGAAAAGAAATATTCTTCTCTAGTCAAATCCATCAAAGAATTCAGAGTTTACATCCTATATCCACATGTAATAACTTATGTTCCCAATGTTGTAGTGAAGGAAATCCTAACATAGGATTGTCCAAATGGAAAGAGAGGGAAGTGGATAGCTACTATATTAGAATATGACCTAGAAATTAAACCTACAAAATTGATCAAAGGCCAAGGTTTAGCCAAGCTCATGGCTGAATCGAACTGTCAGGTCCTAGACACAATTTTTTTTGTAGAATTGGATAATGAAGAGGATATGACGACTCCATCGATTAGCCAGGCCTTTACTGACTCACCATGGTATGCTGACATTATATACATTCTACAAAATCTACAAGCTCCTCCTGAATTATCCAGGACTAAAAGTAGGTTCTTAAAAATGAAATCTTTGAAGTTTTGCATAATTGACAATGCTTTGTTTTGGAAAAATCATGAGGGCATCCTTCTTAATTGTTTATTAAAAGAAGATTCTGACAAAATATTACATGAGTTTCATGCAAGTGACTGTGGGAGACATATTTACTGGAAAACCATAGCTGACAAGATCTTAAGAGTTGGTTTTTACTAGCCCACTCTATTTTCTGATGTAAAGAAATTTGTAACCTCATGTCATAAATGTCATATCTTTGAAGAAAAGAAAAAACTTTTACCATTACCCTTGAAGCCAATATTTGCTGAAGCACCATTTCAATAGTGGGGTCTTGACTTCATTTGTGAAATCCATCCCCCTTCCTCTGCCAAACATAAATGGATTTTGACTGCTATAAATTATTTTACAAAGTGGATAGAAGCCATACCCTCAAGATAGACCACTGATACTGTCATAATAGGTTTCCTTGAGGCCAACATTCTGTCTAGATTATCATGCCCCATCAAAATCATCACTGACAATGCAGCAGCTTTCAAATCCAAGAGAATGATTGATTTCTGTAACAAATATCATATAACCCTGGGTCACTCCACAACCTACTATCCCCAAGAAGATGGACTAGCAGAGTCTTCCAACAAGAGCTTAGTGAATATCATCGAAAAATTGTTGGAAGATAACAAGAAAACCTGGAACAAGAATCTAGTAAATGCCTTATGGGCAAATAGGTTGGCCACAAAGAAATACATTAGTAGCAGTCCTTATCAGTTAGTCTATGGAATGGAGGCTATTCTCCCATCTTCCTTGGGAACACCAGTGATGAAATTGCTCTAAGAAGTGCAGGTTGAGCCAAATAATATTCAAAGGAGGATCAACCAGACAATTCACTTACAATAGACTAGGGAAGAAGTGTATATCAAATCCCAAATAGTGCAGGAAAGGATCAAGAAAGCTTTTGACAAAAGGACTAAGGTAGAAGAATTTTACCTAGGAGATAAAGTTTTGAAATGGGACTCAAGGAGGGAGGATAAAGGTAAACATGGGAAGTTTGAATTCCTATGGAAAGGCCCTTACATCATTTATGCTTTCAGGGGTAATAATTCTTTTTTCCTCAAAGAATTGGATAGTACAAAAGTAGAAGGAGGATCATTTAAGGGTCAAATGCTTAAGCACTACATATATCCTAGTCACTGATTTCACTAATCACTTGTACATATTTTATTCTTCAAAAGTTTAGTGTTGATTGGATGGTAATAATGTTTTTTTCCTCAAAGAATTGGATGGTACGGAAGTAGAAGGAGGATCAATTAATGGTCAAATGCTTAAGCACTACATAGATCCTAGTCACCGATTTCACTAATCTCTTGTACATATTTTATTCTTCAAAAGTTTAGTGTTGATTGGATGGTAATTTTGGAGTTGATGCCCGAAGAGAAGGCCCTAAGCTTCATGGGTTTCACTGTCATAAATAGAAATAATGAAATAAAGTGAAAGGGAAAAGTTGTAGAGTAAGACCACAGTAATTCAGAAGGCCAATGATCTACCAGTTCTTGACATTTCACCAGGAAATGCCATTCCCAAGTGGAGCCACTCTTAGGTTCCTATACCAATAGGAGTCATAATGTTTGAATGGCTGAGATTAAACCTATAATATGTACATATGTACCTTTTCTTTTTGCAAATGTCTTCCATATTCAAAAAATAAAAAAATGTGAAGAGGGTATGTCCTAAAAGAAAAATCAAAGGACGAAAAGAATAAAAAAGGTCAAGAAAGATGAAAAAATGAACCCCAAGAGAAGAAAAAAGACCATGAAAGTGTGAAAGTCAAAATGGCACTACTATTTACTTCTGTTGCAGAATAAAATATTGTGTGCAACTTGTTATCTTTTCCACAATCCATGATAGTCAAAATGTTTAAACTTGACTAGTTCATGTTTTCAATTTTATGCTTAGAGATAGAGAATAAAATCTGACCAAATTGTTTAATCTTGGAAGATAATTAGATTAGGTAGAGTAAATAAAAGGATCTCAACTGTTTAATCTAAACCCTTGGATGCAATAAGGTTAGACTTAGATAGATTATTCTTGTAAAAGAAAAGAAATGTTTTGATAAGGGTTTTCCAGCTTAAGTGCACCCTAATAGAGAGAAGTAAAAATGGTAGGATGAGTAGGTGGGTAAGTAGAAGAATGGTTGCAGAATTATGATGATTGTTAGATAAAAGCATATTATTCACCTTCATCATCAAAGTTCTAAAGTATGGATGAAAATTGGGCATGTATCAAGTTCACAAAGTCAAAAATGATTAACTTCCTTTACTCATTACACCTTTCACTTAACTAATTTCCAATAAAAAGTCTTAAAGTACCTAAAATCTTAAGTCAAAGGGGCTCAGAGCATTTCTCTGACTTCTGGAGGGACCGAACCCTCAACCCAATAACTTATAGGTCCCAAGTACTAAAAGTACCCTCATGAACATTCACCCCCTTCAAATTCACTCATATTCCCCAACAAATCCCTTTTCCTAAGAAAAAACATCATTTTCATAAGGAAAAGTCATTTTCCCCTAATAAACCCCTTTCTCTAGGGACAAAACCTTAGAAAAAGTGATCACCCCCCATGGAAAAACCCCTTTTCTTCAAAAAACCCAGAAAACACTTCAAGCCTAAGTATAATGTGTTATGACAATAATAAAATAAACAACATTACACTTAGCGCTTTCATTACCACATTAATTCTAGCTTATATATCTATATATATATAATATATATATATATATATATATATATATAAATCCAAAAAAAAGAAATATAACCCTTGCCGTATATAGTTATAAATAAAACTCTTATATTAATACCCCACCTCAAGAGTTTGAAACATAAACATTATAAAAAACCACCCCAATCATCGTGCGATCACTCACTATTAAATCTGATGGTTAGTAACCATATCGGGCAGCCTCCAGCACCTGAACTTTACCCGCCCAATATGGGCTGTTTTCCTTTGGGCCCCGATGCTATGTGGTGCCTGTAGAGTGGCATCAGGCAACCTTCCCTCGAAACCACTCCAGCCCAAAAGCGGTGTGATCAAACCCGCTTACTACCTCACACTAGACGACAAAACATCTCATCTCCCGCTAAAAGCCAAATGTTCCTTTTTCCTATGTACTCACCAAACAGTTGACTTTGCCAATATAGCTAAAAACTCATTGTTTTTTGGTTTTATCGTGAAAAAGATGCTCAAACCTCCATGCAAGTGATAAACTACATGCAACTGTCAACTCACGTCTAACCGCCAACTTGTAGAAGTTGTTGAAACTTCCAGTCCATCCTTTAGTCACGTACACCTTCTGCAACTATACATATTCATCCATCGACCCATTCAGGGCCAAAAACTAGGTATTTATTCAAATTCACCAAGAAACCTTCTCTCATTCCCAAACCTGTTATTCAATTTATTTAAGTTATCAAGTAATTAAGTGAAAGAATTGCCTAGCAACCCCAAACTACTCTGAATTGAACCAATTTTCCCCCAATTTAGCTGAAAAACCCTTTTGCCCATTCTTAAATTCACAAGAACTAAGAATGGACGCTCCGATTTCTATGGATGTCTGACTAGTTTCAACTCCCCATCGAGATTTACACCATCTCCCTTTGGCATGCAAAGACCTCCAAATCAAGGACACCTCTGTCCATGAATCCCCACTGAAATTATGTTGTTGGTACTGAGACTAGTACTTAAACCATGCAAACAAAATAGGTCTTTGGGAATTAAATTTTCCCAAGTACCAATTCCCTAGAGTCCATATCTTCCTCGACATTGTCCACTATTTCCATATGAACTACAGTCCCACCTTAAGAGCAGTAATGTCCGCTAACCATACTGTACTTTTCACCATCATTGCTGAATCCATCAATGAAATGCTGTAGTCACAACCAAGACAGTATCTAACCCCCATTTCCAATGGAGACCTGCTAGAGAAATTCCCCAAGATGACCCCTACCAGACTTACTGAAATGTTGCAGAACTTTATTGTGGAAGAGAAATATATTCCAAAGGACCCTACCCCATACATGTGGACAATATTTTCTGAACTTGGTTGGGACATTGTGTCAATGATATCTAGTTTCTTGGGCTATACTACTAGTGAGTATGTTGATGAAATCATTATTGCCTTCATGTCCATTTTCACTCTTTGACAATCCCCTGCAATCATATTTGATTATGCCAAATTCATAGTAGATAAAATGCATGATCAATTCATGAGAATGGACAATGAAAGAGTATTTAAGTACTCTTCAGTTTTGTATCACCTTTTCCTATATTATCAAGCTGAAAAATTCCCATTCACTCTTCAGAAGCTTGATAGCAAAGGAAACCCTAGATAAACAGTCTTTTGGACTCCTTTAATCAACCAATATGACTATCCATATACATACATAGATTTCATAGATCTTTTTGTGCATCCTGTAGTGACCCTGCTGTTGGGAAGTCCTCCCCCAAGGATCAATGCAGATATCAGGAGGATCCTACAACTTTCAAAACAATACAAAGTGGAAGATTGGTACTTGTATCAAAATCACACTGAAATCAGAATATATGGATGTGAGATAGCACCCTACAAATTGCCAAGATACCTCCCAATGAGGTATTTGCTCTGGAGTACTACAGGCAGATAATTAACTCAGATGAGGTACATTTTGTAAAGGCTAAGAAAAAGGCCCAACTTAGAATAAAAGGCTAGTTAGGCCCCTTTGTATGCAACACTAGAGAAGCTGGAAGAGAAGCAGAAGGAATCCTTCAAAGACTCAAACTGGAACAAAGCTTCATGTGGAGATATGACCCCTTTGATTTCATCTGCAATAAAAGATAGAAGAACAAATTGTCTCCCTACATCCACCACATAATTTCTGAGATAGAACAATATGCAAATCAGTTGGAATGGGTGGAAAATACTCTAGTAGACAAAGATAACATAGAAGTTGCTGTTGATAATGTATTAATTGATCTAGAGAGGAAGCTTTATGAAAGTTATTTCATACATGTACCAAGAAAATCACAATCCCAAAGGGAAACACAGGAACACAGTGAGAAACAAGCAGTAGAAGGAACTTAGGAGCAAGAATATTAAGAGCAACCAGACATATCAGAAGAGCTGAATCAGAAAAGACAAACAAAGCACACTATGAGTACTCCTCCTATTGTGCAAACTCCTTTAAATGAGGAGAAGAATCCAAAAAGAGGTAGGGAGGAGATCCCTCTTTTTGGCAGACCAATTGCACAAACTTAGGTCAAGAGACAAAGGTTAAACCATTTCTCAGAGCAAGAATACACAGAAGAAATAGTTGGAACCATAAGCACAGAAAGAGCAGAGAGTAGACAAGCTACTCACTCTAGAGGAACACAAGAACCTTCCACAACACCTACTCAGGTGCTAGAAAGACAACAAAGTGTGGAAGTATCCTCATTTAGGACTGACATTGTAGAAAAATACAAAGAAATAAAGGCCATAAATAAAAGGCTGAAGGCTCAAATATATGCACAGTACCTAAAAATGGCTCCCACCAATCAAACAAGGCTTATGTCAACGTCTGATGTAAAAGAAGGTAAAATGTAGATGACTTTCCTGAAGCCTACCACTCAGTAGCCAAGGCCAATAGCTGATTAATTGAAGACAGATTTTGAAGTTCTGGCAAAGGATATACATCTTATTGACCAGATTGAATTGCATAAACAGACCGGAGAAATGGTATATTCCACATTAACTAGCAAGGCCATTGCAACACATCAATTACAAAGTTTGCTGAATAATATATCAATGCAATTTCAATTGGAGAAGGCCTCTTTACAGGCCAAGGATACCAGGATAAAGTCCTTAGAAGACTTAATTATAGAGTTGGGACATAATCCCAAAGATGCCAAGGCTGCAGAAACGCTAATTAAAAAGAAAAATGATGACATAGCTACCTTGAAAAAGCAGCTTAAAATTCCACATCTGCATCACCCACAAACAGCTAAAGTATTCGAAACTTAGAAGGAATAGGAAGAGCTTATGGACTTGGTCCTTAAGTTAAATGAACAATTGAAAGAAACAAAGAAGGAGCTGGACAATTTGATTTAGTCTAAACAGAGTGAGTTGGCCACCACTCCATAGACTGTGATTCCTACAGTCTCTACAACAGTTCCCTCTACATTGGCAACATCTTTAGCACCGACAGCTCCACCTACTACAACATTTCCAATCATAACTGAGTCCACAAGTGCAGGTACATCTACAGAGAAGACGACCGAGTTAGTGAAAGCTATGGAGGACATGTCCATCCAGGCTACAGAACTAAAAAAGCTTAAGGAGAATGTGTCAAGCTTAGAAACTGACTATAAGCTTGCCCAAATAAAACAAAAAGAAGAAGCACAAAAAAACTAAGAATGGGTGAGAGGATAAAGTTCCTTGAAAAAGATTTAACATTGTAACAACCACTAGGACAAATTAAAGAAATGCTCTAGGCCAACATCATTGACTTCGTCAATGATGTTTGGCCATCAATTCAAGTGATTTTTGAGCAAACAAAACTCGCGAAAGTGGCCACTGAAGCAATACAAAAGACCAAGGAAGACCTAAGAGACCAGCCTAAGGAGGCTAATCAACTCATCAAATTATTGAACAACAAAAAAATGTATGAACTAAATGAAGTTGGCACGGAGGACAAAACTGAAATCATCATCGAAATAAAAAAGGTTATGGCTAAAAGAAACCTTATGCTTAACCTAGAGAAATGATGCCAAAACATGCAAGTTGGACATTAATAGATTCATAGTAAAGTTTCAAATTTTGATAGAAAAAGGCCTTCCAAGTCCTATGGTCATCAATGATAAACTTATGACCCAACAGGACTATGTTGATAGATTAAAAAAGTTGGCCAAAGACCAAGCTAGCACTTCAGGAGTTAAAGAATTGCCCATAGGAAAGGTATTGTATGACAATTTGGAAAACTTGTTCTTCCTGGAGCATGAGGTAAGGCACCTGTTTGTCAACAAGCCAAATTTTGCCAAATACACTGAGGCAGATGAGATATACAGAAATATGATCAAAGCAAAAGTACCCAAAGATGAATGGTGGGCAAAATTGACAGATTTACTATAAAGTTACTACAGTAAATCTACATGGCACCCAGATGAAAAAGGTGAAATAGGGTCAAAGAGTAGGAGGTAAAGAGTATCAGTAGGTTGAATACATAAAGTGATTCTAGCACACATATATCAGTCAAACTAAAGATCTAAATTCGAACTGCAAATAACTAGCACAATCACAATAAAAGGGATAACAAGAAGCGATTTTCCATCTGTCTCTATCTTCATGCTTAAAGATATTTTTAATTTCCTAGAATGATTCTCAAACTATTATGAGATATTTTGTAATATTTTTTTGTATAAATACTTCACATTTTGAAGTAGTTAGTGTGGATTCAAATACATTTCTATAGACATTTTCTTATCAAGTTAAGGATCTATTGTAATCAAGATTGGATTGGCTTATTGGATCAAGGAATAAAGTTAAAGACATTTCACAAGATTCTTGTGTAAAGAAGAAATCAAATAAGTATTATCTCTCATGTTTATTATTGTTTTCTCTTCATGTTTATGAATAATCATATGTGTCTCTATAAAATCTGAATGGTAAACTGGGAATGATATTTCAGAATTAGCTTTAATGCTCTCTGTCTTGATTGTTTACATTCTTAATGTTTTCTGCTGAACTATCTTAGTTGGGGAATTCTTAATTGCTCCCTTACTTCTGTAGTTCCCCTCCTTAGGTACATAGTAAAGGATTCTTAGTTTCCCTTTGCTACTGATCTCCTCCCACTCTTCATCTTGATCCCAGTCTAAGGATTCTTAATTTCCCTTTTACCTTGGTTAGGACTACCTCACCCATTGGAACTTGTAACTTTGCCTTTTGCTTTGCTAGCCTGCCCTATGAACTCTTCCTTTAGTGATTGATCTTATCCAGTTAAGCCATCCTTTGATTCACTCCATAGCCCAATGGCTTGAAAGCCTTGTTCTGTCCATCTGTTCTTAGAATTCCCCCACCCCATCAAAATCAAAACCTTATGAGCACTAAGAACTAGCTTAAAATCCCACCAAAAACAGAGTTAAATTATAAAGAGAGAGCCCTCTCTGGACTTCGGTTGGCTAGAACCTAAGTCTAAAATATTAGGTTTGTGGTCACCTCGGATTATTCCTTCTTTTTATAACTTTTAGGTAAGACTTTTGAGTGATAATGGGGACAATGGAGGCATTCAACAAAGTGTTTGAAAACGCGCTGACCAAGGTATGCAATGAGCAACGAAGTTATTGGGACCTACACATACCTGGAATATTATGGGCCTATCGAACAACATGCAAGAAGCTGACGGGACATACACCTTTTAGGCTTGTCTATGGAGTGGAAGCCATAATGCCTATGGAATACATCATGCCTAGTCTGTGCATAGCAGTTATCACAGGTATGACGGACCGTGAAGCCTTGGAGGAGAGGCTCACGTAGTTGGATGAGCTCGAAGAAGAACGATTTTTGGCTGGAATTCACTAGAAAGTCCAAAAGCAACGTGAAAAGGCATGGCATGACCGTCATATTAAGCTGCGCACCTTTAAGGTGAATGATTTGGTGGTGTTGTATGATAGTAAGTTTGATAAATTTCTAGGGAAACTCAGAATGCATTGGCTGGGGCCGTATGTTATTAAGGAGATTATCGATGGTGGTGCGGTCTAGTTGGTTAAGCTGAATGGAGATCCCTTCCTAGGAAAAGTGAATGGTAGTCATTTTAAGCCATACACAGGTGGCCTGACCATCTAACTAGCTGACAAAAGCATAGTCTTAGTGCTCTAGGTAGCTGAAAGGAAGCACATAACTATAAACTACACTGCTCGGGAGCTATGCGATGTCAGGAATGCACGAGCCAACGAAGTGTCATAGGGTCCACAACAATGCGAAGGCAGTTGTGATGGCGCACAGGTCTACTAGAAAGTGACTGTTAAAGTCACTATTCATGATTTGATGCTTGGTTTGAGGCCAAATGGAGCGGGTGGTAGGCATTTAAGGCAAACTTTATGGGCTAGATTCTTGAAAATCTACTACCAATCTAGAATTAATGGACTGAATGTGGGGAAAACGGTTGAATTCAAATTCAAAAGGCCCCATAAATTACAAGTGGCTATCCAGCAAACAACACTTGCCATTTTTAGAACTGAGTTGTTGCACTATCAACTATGTATGGACCTTTTGAGGCTTTGAGAGCAAGTTCAGTGTTTGAAACGTTACTGAAGGAGATGCAAGACCTCCTGACTAGAATGATGCTAGAACCTGAAGATGCCATGGACACAGGAGCAGTGACAGTCGAGGAAGCTGCACAGGAAATTGCAGAAGTGGAAGCCCCAAAGATCATCGAAATAATTTTTGAGGTCCCTAAATCACCGCAGACACTGAGACCTAAGAAGGATAAGCAGGCCATGATACCGATGCGCGTCTCACCTAGAAATCCATTGAGGACCAAGCTCACATTGAAGGAAAAGGGGAAGGCCATTAATCTGGAGGCCGATGAGGAGGAAGAGTTTGAAGAAATCCTAGTGGAGGAGGAGGATATAGAGATGGACATTGAAACCTAGGGTGTGGACCTTATTACCCAGTTGCCGAAATATGTTCCTTCGCATAAGGGTAAAGTCAAGGTGCCAAAGGATATAGATGAGAGCAAGAGTTCTCTGCAAACTCCGCTACTCCCATATGATATTATTTTTTAGGGAGTGCGCTTGGGACGAGTTCCCGTGTTGAAATTTGAAAATTGGGACCTCGCAGACCACGAGAAGTTCCCACATTTAGCAACTACGAAGCTAATGCACCATAATATAGATGCATCGGCTGGAATGATTGAATTAGAGCCACATAAATGGCTTAGAGGTGTAGAGAAATAAGGGTTGCTAAACCTGCTCTGGGTGCCGCATTACCACTGCACCCCAGTGACCATTTTTGTCATCAGGTAGCTACTTTGCTTGGTGCATGTTTGGTACTTGTGGCTAGAGGATCCCATCCTCATCACAGACCATCTGATTCATAGGATTACACGACTCCCTTGCTCAGGGGAGGATCCAACAAACATTTCAAACGGAAAAGGTGGTGAGTTGGCCCTCGTGGAGGCCATGAAAAAGAAGTTTAAGTTGGAAAAGAAGAAGCAACAATATGTCATCTCCAACATCAACAACCCTGCAGTCAAGGTCGTGACACAGATATTAGTAGGGAAGGTGATGCAGAAGGGCCATGTGGATGAGCTGCCCACGCCAAAGGTTGTACTAGTAGCACAATGCACATAAGGGGTCTTATTAAATTGGGGGAACTATCTATGCGGTGAGTTCCTTGCAAATTTCCACGAGAAATAGGAGGAGGGAAAAATGTTTCATTACGCATGGCTCCTGTTGTTTATCATACATGTAGCATGGGAGCTCCCTAAAGATATCCAGTTCCCTTCAGTCATGCCAAACCTTCTAGAGGCAGCGAAGTGCACTTTGTTGTGGGGGACCAAGGATGCACGGTAGATTAGAGAAAGCAAGATATTTTGGGTGCTATTGGAAATGAACATCTGGATGGGGATGAATCACAAGCTGTGGTTATAGGCCACAGTCTACAGTAGTTTGCAGATCTTTGTGGAGTTCAAAGAATACTTCCACTATGTCTTCGTCAGGGTGCAGAAGGACCCTACAAAGACGTGGCATGATTTACTGTTGGCGATTGATGATGTGATATTCGCAGTCCTTGAGTCTTGGTCGTCGGAGTGACATGCTCCAGCTGACTCCATGGTGGAGGCAGAGAAGTCCACCGCATAGCAGAAGAAGGAAGAGACAAAACTTCAGATGGCCCAACTGGTGGAAAAGTGCAGGAGAGAAGAAGTAGCGGTCAAGGCCCAAGTAGCATGTGACGCTGCGATGTTGGCGGAGCAGCAGAAAACAATAGACGAAGAGTGCGAAAGAGAGAAGTCACCTTTTCCTAAACCAGAGACAGACACAGAACAAGGTGGCGTGGACTCGCAGACGATGTTCACCCAGCTAAAATTTCTGCAACCACGAGAGAAGGTATGGCCATGTTGATGCCTCGAAAATCGCTGCATCAACATCGGGGAAAACCACCCAGTCCGGACCTTAAAGGCAGCTCCTTTTCCGTTTGGTGTGGTGGCTCTAACTGGGGATAATGGGACCAGTTTCCCAATGATTTATGAATGGAAGGGATAAGGGATTGATTTACTTATATCTAATGGAAAATGATGAAATATTTATTCTAAAATGAAATAATATAATTAACTAATCTATCCCGAGAAGTCTTTGTCTTAGTGCAATTCTTAATGATTCTTATTGAAAAGTAGGCATATAGATGACTCTACTTTTAAACAAAAATATTCATTCATATGATAATTACTTTGTTCAAATAGTTGAACAAAGTAATAATTAAAACATTATTGCACTGATATTTATATATCATTGACACATATATAGATGAAAAAAAACAACTCTTGAACATTCAATAGTGATAAGTAAAAGAGATTGCTGTAAGAGATTATATATACATCAACAATAGCAAAATGAAGGAATGCTGGTTCACACTAAAGAATGAAGCAAAACATAGATAATAGTACCATATGTGTTTGAGTCCTCTCCGATATAAATCACATTCAGGTTCTGCCTTCTAACTTGGAAATACTTTTATAAGAAGCATTAGTGCATATCAAACAAAAGTACTCTTCATTAAACTTCAGAATTCAGGTCCAGTTTCATAAAAAATATATATCGGAAGCACAATAGTGCAACTATCGATCCAAGTCTTAATACAAAATTTGAGGACCCTTTCTAAAATCATGAAAGGGTCTATAAATACTATCTAAGCTAACTAACTATGAAATAAAAATGTTGTGAGCTGGTACAACCAAATCACAAATATATGAAAATCTCCCCGAAATAGACATGCTTGCAGTCGGTAAGAATGGTTCATTGTTTCGGATGACTATCTTTTGGATTGAGCTGGCATATGGTGAGCATCAGTTGTAGTTCTGGAGGATGATTCATACGCGAATGTAGCTGGGCAGTGTATGTGGCATCAATAATTTCAGGAATCATGTAACAGATTGCATTGATAAGGCATTTCTTCACTGTCCTTTGACTATGTGGTTTAATAAGGAAGAACCAAAAGGTTTCCCATGTTAATGTTTGAATGCTCGCGATTAATCTCTTCCTCTTTTCCAGCTCCTATTTCCATGTCTACTCCAATGCTTTCACCGATGGTAATTTCCTTGGAGAAAATTTTGAAATTAAGTTTGATAAATAAAGAGTATTATTAATCAATTCCACTAGATTACCAGTCACCGATCTACATCTCGATGTTGCCCTTTCTGCTTTCATCAGTTGAGATTGCCACTTAAGAAACAAGATTTCCTTGTGTGATTCCAGAATTTGGGGCAGGTTTACAACTTGTCCTTCCTTAGTTTCTTGCCAAGAGAGAAACTCTGTTAGTGTTTCATCTGCTTGATCCAATTTCTGTCTTGCATCAACTGACTTATCAATCATACATGAGGAAATTTCACAGAAGGGAGGAACAAGAGAAATATTATTACATAACAAGCTCAATTGAGTATATAGTGCTTTGGTAATTTGGAGAGCCTCTGATTTGAATTCCTCCACTTGAGGAAATTCTTTGAACCTTTCTATTTGCAGTGATAGTTGAGAAATTTGTTCATCTTTTGATTTTCTCAACTGTTCATTCATTGTCTTTAGCTTGTTCAATGCTTGAGATAGTTCTTTTTTCTTCTGAACTACATGTTGATCTATCCTCTATTTCTCTTTGAGAAATTTCTCATTTAATTGGTCACTTGACTACTTCTGTGCTGCTAACTGCTTCTCTAACTGTTCTATTTTCCGATGCTTTTCATGTACCTGTGTCTCCAGTGAAGCAATTGATTGATCCTTTTCTTTAAGTAAATTGCTGACTTCTGATGCCTTGTCCATAGCGGCTGCTGTGTATGCTCCAACATACTGAGAGAGTTTAGAAGATCTTCGGAAGGGTTGACTTCATCTCTCCATACCACATTAGTTACTTCCATCTGTGCAGGAAAAAGAGAAGATTGATCAAGTTTTCTCTTTTTCCCTTGTCTTTTTATTACAGCCCTTCGCTTAGGGCTATAGAAGACATCCAAGGGTGGCATTTCTTCTACATGTAGAACTATTTCATTAGATGGGTTCTCTGGAATCATCTCTATATCCTTTTGAGTCATGGGTGGGCTGCTAGTTCCTTCAGTTGGAACCATATTAGTTGCTGTCTTCTGACCAGTTGGTACTTCCGGTGTGCTAAATCCCTGTAGGCTCTAAGTTTGCTTATGATTGAGTCGAACTATTGCCATTCTTTGAGTAGTTTGGGATCAATATGAATGTCTAAATCAATGAGTTCATTGGCTTTTCCCTATTCCTATTCCTGTTCCTGCTCTGGCGTTTTTTCTTTCTCAGAGATATTTTCCACTATAACAATCTTATCAATAGTTGTTTGTTCAGTTTGACTAGATTGTTGAACTGTAGGGGTTGTCGCTAATAGGTCTAAAGGTAGAGTTTGCAACCTCTGGTCTCTAAGCCTATTAAACATTTCTAGCCCTTCATCTTGATACCTGATTCTAGCCAATGTTTTAACTTGAAATAATGATTTAGCTGAGGAAAATAGATCATCGAAGTCATCCACTTCATGATCAAACTTAGCAAGTTTGGCTTGAGATGTGACATTATAAGAAACCTGTCTTGGATCATATTGCCTGTTAGGAATTGTGGCAAGATTAAGCATTAGCATATTTTTTGTCTCCTTCTCTGCGTGCTTGTATTCATGTTGAGTGAAAATGCCGCATCATAAAGGAAAGATTGGCCACATGTGTTTCTTTGAATCCTTAAGGGTTCTAGATGTCCCTTCCATTGTTATTTGATAATCTAATTCTCGAGCTAACAATTTATCAGGCACATATAGGGGGAGAACATGGGGTCTAGTAAGGCTACCAAAAAGCCTTATATAAGTAAATTTCTCCTCCCGAACCAATTACTTACTACCGTCAAGTCAACTTCTGCCTCTTCGGATATCCTAGGGGTAGGCTTATTAAAAATAGAATAATATACAAGGAGAATAAAACGATTGCAAATTTTATACAAGTGATTTTTGTAGTGCGCCTCCCATAACTACTAGTGGTAAATATGGATTGGATTCGGGTGTTGGGGAGTCCATCTCCATCTGAGTAACATAAATTTAGAATTGAAACAAATAGTATGCATAATGTATGCACTGTAATAGAAAGGGGGAATGGTCCGAGAAGTTTTATGTGCATTTGTTTTGTACTCTAAAAGTGTTGTGTTTAGTTTATTGGCCAAAATATTTGCCCAATCCATCACATAACCATTGATTGCAGCTTCCATTAGAGGGACCATTTATATAGTGAATTTGGAAGAATCATGTATTCCCCACATCCTACACATCATAGCTCCAACATAGCAATAAGTGGAAGCCAATGAGTCAACAGAGTACTTACCCGATGACTCGTGCTTGTGCTTTTCTGGGAAATGCCTCGATTGCTTTATCGAGGCCGATTCTCAATCATTTTCCTTCGCAAACACTTCTAGGAATGCCTTGTTGTATCGCTTCTTAGGTTGAGGTAAGTGGTACATTTTCCTGATATCCTCAGGCTGGAATAAGCCGAATATCCTCCCATCAACTGTGAAAAAGGTTATGTCTGAGACTAGAATTTTTTCTACCACCCATCTTACCACGTCAATATATGGCAGGATTTTAGCTCGCGCTGCTATCCTGTGAAGATAAGAACAAGCCAATTCCTTAAGAGTTCCTTCTGATTTGTTAGTTGAATTGGCTGTGGCTTCCTCCGATAATTCCACGGGCTCCTCTGCTTCTATTAGATTATAAATTCTCTCCCAGTTAGTGTCTCCTAGAGCAAGACACGTCGTATCTGAGATTAATCCTTTCTTGCTTGGTTGTGTTTCCTTGGCTGCATGAATGACTGTGGACTTCTTAGATTTTTTCCCCATTTTCTTTGGATTTCTGGTTTCGGAGGAATTCTACACAAACAGTTGCAAACCATGATACAAAGAAAGTGCTTCTACAAGCCAATATGACAATGAATAGAATTACGTCGATTGGCATATGATAAATGAAATATAGTTAAGGATTACCACGGATAAAATATTTTGAAAGATCTATCCTTAACTGCAGTATTGAATATCCGTTTAAACTATCAATCATGGCAAATAACATTATGAATGCCCATCACGTCGCTCATATGCTGAATGATTGTTTCAAGCATGCTTTATATTTAATTGATCGGCGATCGGCGATAAATCACAAATCGACGATCGAGAGTGTCAAAGGGAAGGGTTTTAGGACTTGCTGTAAATATCTTTGATTACCGAAAGGTGATACAATATAATGCATGCAAGCCTTTTTAATGTATATTTGTTTTTCGAGATGTGCACCCAATTCATATATCGCAGTCAGGATTTGGCTTGAGCTTTATCCCTTTGTCATGTGACTTCAACGATTGCCAATTGCGGTTAGCTTTATCGCATCGAGAGTTTTGATTAGACCTTTTCATATGTCCCTTTATCATTGATAGGGCTGATTTGCTGATTTTGATTTGCTTTATCGCATCAGAGGAGTTGAGGGGATTTGTACCTTTGGAATTTGTTTTCGCTGATTACCAATTGCGATTACCTTTTCGGATTAGAGAATTGGGTGAGGTTTTTTTTTGTGTGTGTTTCCTTTAATATTGCGATATGCGATCTCCAATTGATTTATTGCAATATAAAATGGTTTTATAAAATAAAGGAACACTTTACTTTTTTAATTTAAAAGGCTCTATAAAATGATTCGTTTAGATTGGGCCTTTTAATAAGGATTTTTCTTGTGATGAGGTAAATATCATTTTATTCACACATCTAACTAAGTTTATTTTAAAAGGGACCCATTTCATATTAAGGTCTTGTGTAAAGGTTTTTATGAAATGGGGGATTGTTGTACAACACAACAATTGGCGATTCACTAGAAGAAACAATTATCTTTGAGAAAATAATATAATACTTTAACTTTCTTAATCTGAAAACTTTAATAGATAGAGAAAATCTAATATAACTAGGTAATCATAAATTATGAATATAATGAAAACTATTTTTGCTATCTCTTTCTCATCTCAAAATTAAATACATCCTAAGTTTTAAGTAAGCCTTACTTGGTTGATAATGATAAAAAAAAAATACTTTTCCATCTTAGCTTGTATAATGACTCCTTTGTCATAGGTAGAGTCACTTCTGCCAACAAACATCCATAGTCTCAATAGGGTTACCTTTTAACCATTTAATCATTCATTGTTCCATCCATTTCAGAGTATAATTTAAAAGAATGAATCCAAAAAGATGTTTTTCCACATTTTTTGTATTTCATTTTTCTTTTTTCCTTCTTTATTTTGTAAGATAAAAAGCCATTGTCTTGGTTTGGTGGCCAACTATTGACAATGCCATTCACTGATTGTAATTTAACTGAACAAGCTGGCTCGTGATGAGACCCCTTGTCTTATAATAATAAGCCATTACCCTGTTTTGGTATGCAGTGTTGGTAATGTCAGTTGAACTAGTCCCCTATGAACATGGTAAGCAGGCATATAATAAGACCTCTTATCTTTTATATCAAATATATTGTAGAATTACACTTTGAAAAATTATAAACTTTGATGGAAGGGGTGAATAATTTTCTCCTTAAGAGAACATGGATGACAATTTTGAGCGTTGAAGATGCTAATATTGAATCAGTATTTGCTTTGTATTGATAACCATTTTTAGGCTTCTAAAACTTTAGAATGATTTACAGTATTTTCATGTTTTGAGAAGATTTCACAAAAATGAAAAGAGTTTTCAGAATTCAATTATACCTAATTCCCTAGAATTTTCCTTTTCCTTCAAGGCTTCCATCTATCAAAAGTAAATATTAAAATTATTTTCTTTTGAGTGACTTTCTAAATATAGTAAAGACCAATAGAAGGCTATTTACAACTTTATTTCCTAAAAAAAAAAAAACTGATTATTCACACAAATATAGCTAGAAATTGAATATTTACAAAGTGAGAAGGGGTTACCTCCTCAATTGAAGATTTTTTTCAAAATAAGTCCATTAATAGGAAGAGAATCTCTCTTTCCTGATAGATCTTGCAATATGAATGTAGATGGGCCTATCTTCTTGTTGATTTGGAATGGTCTAAGCCACATTTTTTGAAACGTAGTGTGTTTTCCTTTATCCTCATGGGCTTTGTCCCACTTCAAAAGTAGATCACCAACTTGTAAATGTTTTGAGCCTGTTGAAGTTGTATCAAAGGAAGACTTGATAATTTGTTGATAATTTACATGTGTAATTTGGGCTTTCTCCCTCTTGTCATCTAGTTTCAAGATCTAAGCATGTCTCAATTGAATAGAAGATGAGGGATTTTCTTCAATAAACTGCACTACGGCTAATGATGGAATAATAAATTTGATGGTATGAAAACCTCCTTTCCATACACTAGATTAAATGGGGAAGTGCCTATTGAGGCCTTCTGTGTTATATGGTCTGCCCATAGTGCAAATATTAAAGACTTATGCCAGTTTTTATGATTCTGATCAATAGTTCTCTTAATGATTTTGATAAGATTTTTATTAGTGGATTCTGCTAAACCATTACTCTAAGCGTAGTAGTTTGAAGAATATTTCGATTTGAATCCTATTTTGATAGCAAGCTCAAGTATGGAATTACCAGAGAAATAAGATGCATTATAAAAAATAAGAGCGTTTGGGACACCAAACTTGGTAATGATGAACTGGTCTATGAATTCAATGATTGCCTCAGAGTTTGTTGTCTTCAAAGGAATTGCTTCTACCCACTTAGTAAAGTAATTAGTAGCTGTAAGGATATACCTATGCTTTTTGGATGAAGGTGGAATGATTTCTCCAATTATATCTAATCCCCATTGTTCAAAGGGTTGTTCAATGTTGACTGGTTGTAAAGGAAAAGCTGGCTTCCTTTGTCTTCCACTAGTAGTTTGGCATGTTTGGCATTTCCTTACATATTCACGAGTATATTTAAATAAGGTGGGCCAGTAATACCTAGCATGAATGATTTTGTGGGTTGTTGTATCAGCTCCAAAGTGTCCTCCCGCGGGACCATCATGTAGTTCTTGCAAGACCTTTTGCGCTTCAGGTTTTTCCAAAGTATTTTAACAAAATTGAATCATAATTCCGTCTAAAAAACACATCATCAATAATAATGAAGTTTTTGCCTTTAATATTATTGCACGTTTATTTTTATAGGAAAGATTAAGAGGAGCATATCCAATCTTCAAATAGAATATCAAATCTGCGTATTGGGATTCAGGATTAATGGTACTTATCTCATTGATTTCTTCAATATCATTTGTACCTTCATGTTCCTGAATATTAGAAGCTCCTGCTAACAACTTGAAAAAACTTTGGCCTTTGAAAATCTTTGCTTTTTTAATTTCCAAGTCATATTCTTGTAATGCTGTGACCCAATTTTCCCTTTTTTCTCCCAATTCCCTTTGAACTAGTAATTGTCTTACTGCTGAAAAATGGACTATTATTTTTGTGTGAGCCTTTAAGAGAAAGGTTCTAAAGTGTTTAATGGCTTTGTATACAGCAAAGGCTTGTTTTTCAACTTCAGAGTAATTAAGTTCAACACCTTCAAGGTTTGAACTATAAAATGAAATTGGTGCTTCCAAGTTTTGATCGTTGATTTGCATTAGCACTGCTGCATAAGATGAATCAGATGCAAGAGTATATAGAATGAAATGATTTGAAAAATAAGGAGTGTTTAATGTAGGAGAATTTATGATTGCTTGCTTGATTGAACCAAAAGATTCCTTTTCTATATGTCCCCATTTAAACACTGAGTTTTTCTTAATCATGGTTTGTAATGGTAAAACAATCTGTGAAAAATTTGGAACAAATATTTTTACAAAATTAATTTGACCTAAAAATGATTGCATTGTTTTTTTATTATGTGGAAATGGAATCTCGAAAATCTCTTTGATTCTATCTGGATTAATATAAATACCATTCTTTGAAACAATGAAACCCAAGAGCTTACCTTGGTCAAGAGAAAAAAAGGACTTCTTTAGATTGATTGAAATGCCATATCTTTTACAGTGCTCAAAGATTCGTTTCAAGTCATGTAAATGATTTGATCTTTTCTTAGAGAACACAGTAATGTAATCCAAATAGACAACTACTGATTTATTGCTTAGGCCTTTGAATGTGATGTCCATTTCTTTTTGAAATGTAGCTCCAACATTGATTAATCTGTAAGGTATTTTTTGATAGGAATAAGTTCCCCACTTGGCTCTAAAGGTAGTCTTAAGTCTGTCATTAGGATGGACCAAAATTTGATTATACCCTGAAATCCATCTAAGAAGGACATTAATTCAGAACTAGCTACTGAATGGAGAGTTTGCTCCATGGTAGGTAAAGGGAAGTTATCCTTTTGACTTGCTTTATTAAGATTTCTGAAATCAATACAAATTCTAATGTCACCATTTTTGTTCCTTACTGGGACCATGTTGGACACCCAATTTGAATGTCTAACAGGAAAAATTATCTTAGCTTTCAAGAGTTTGTTTACTTCAGCCTTTATTTGACTCTCTAGGTTAGGATGAATCTTCCTTAATTTATGTTGTACTGGTTTTTCTTCAGATATCATCGGGATTGTATGCCATACGATAGATGTATCATATGTTTTCAAATCATCATATTTCCAAGCGAAGACATTTTTATATCTATGCAATAATTTGATAAATGCAATTCTTTCTTCTGAAGTAAGTCCTAATCCCAAATTGATGTTTTGTGGATTCTCCTCAGTACCAAGGTTTATTAATTCAAATCTCAAAGTAGAAATTTGAAGCTTTGAATTAGTAACTTGTTTAAACCTGTCTTTGATATCATAAAGATCTTCAAGTTTGACCACTGGCTTAGGTATTGAGTTTTCTTCAAGCTTTTCTTTCATTTGAAGATCATGCTCATTTTCATCAATAATTTGATCATCACCATGATTGAATGCTCGCCAGTTAGTGACATTATCGGGAATTGATGGTCTGAAAATTACCTCTAATTAAAATCTACCGGGACTATAATCTTTAGATGGCAGGAGCTTAGAAGCAACATTAGCTAGTAAATCTGCCACTGCATTTTGAGACCTAGGAATGGGAGAAATATTGAATGCTAGGAAATGAGATACAAGGTCTTGTACCAAGGATTGATAATGTTTATGGTGACTAGAAAGACAATGTATAGTATTCTTGACTTGTCTTATAACAATTTCAGAGTCACCAAACACTTTTAAATATCATACCTTAAGACCGATTACTTTATAAAGTTCTTGAATCAAGGCTTCATATTCAACAGTATCTTTTGTGCACTCAAATTCTAACATGCATGATAACATGGTATTTTCTCCCTCAGGACTAACCAAAATACATCTTGCTCCTGCACCTTCATTAGATTTAGACCCATCAAAATATAATGACCAAAACAAAGGTTTATCTATGGTTTTATTTACAGCGTCTTCAGCAATGTTAACACACCTTAATGTATCTGTTTGGGAAAAATTTTCAATTTGAGATGTGAAACTATTAGCTGAGAAAGGTGATGATTGAGCAGTAAAATTACCAAAGAATGATTCAGATGAATAGTTACCCAAAATATTGTTGTTGAATGCTATAGGCTGGTTTTCTTGCTCAAACTTTGTTATAATATGAGTCATATGCTTATCTCAATCAATATTTCTTTGATTTGGATTTCGTTTATAGTGCAGCCACATGTGCGATCGGTGGAAATGTAACCATGAAGTTTCTCAGACCAGTCTCTACTTAAAATCAAACCATAGAACTCAGGAATATTAGCGATTAAAATATCAATTCTCTGAACAAATCTTAAGTCAACTGATAACCTAATGGTAACTGAATTGATTTCTCCTAATACTTGGACCTTAGTTCTATCCAACTGGACAGCATGAATTGCTGACTTTTGGGATTCAATATTCAGTTTAGAACAAACTGAGGCTGATATTATATTCGAAGAAGCCCCTGATTCTATCAAACAATTGTGCAGGCTTCTATTATAAATCTCGTAGGTCAAGAGAAAAGGAGGAGTATGTGAATTCGATCTATCTTTGATTAGAACAACATCAGTAGCTCCTACTCTACCAGGAAGTGGTTTACCTATTTCATTAGCAGCTTTGGACAATACAACATTTACAAGAGGAGAAGAAGGTACTGCATCTAACTCCTTAAGAAACAATTTTTGTTGATGTTTGAGTTTACTAAGCTCAAACATTGTTATATTTTCCTTTGTTTTCTTCATGTCTTCAATAATGTTGTAATCCATAGAGTCTGTAACTACTAACATTTTAGATGTTGAAGGTGGATTTGAAGCTGATGGCTGATTTTGAGAAGGTAACACTGTAGAATTTTTTGTGGGAACTTTTTCTTTAGTAGTGGTACCTGTATTCCTTTTCTTATGAGTTATTTGAACAGGTTCAGGAGTACCTTTACTCTTGGTAGTTATAGGAAAAGCTTCCTGTTCATTTTCTGTATCAGAATTAGGAAAAATAAAGTACCACATCCCATGACATTCTACAGTTACCTCTTCTTCAGTTTCTTCAGATGATAAGACTGTCTCTTCTTCTTCATCTTCCTTGGGGTCTGAGTTTTCATTGGATATAGCATTTGGGGGTTTTGATTCAAGTTTCTTAAAGTTTCTAAATGGATTTTTTGTTGAAGTCTTAGCTACTTGCTTCTTGATTTCTATCATTTTGTTTGACATAGTCTTGAGAACTTTTTGGAGACCTTCCATATCATAGGGATATTTAGCCATTTCTTCTTTGAATCATCTTTGAAGGAGACTTCTTTTGATTTTATATCTTCAAGAGGAACTTTCTTTTCTAAGGCAATGATGTGTTTCTCTACAGCAAGTGCCTCTTTCATATTTTCTGCTAGAGTCGGTTTTGCAGCTATATCTACAAAGATAGCTATATTTTAAGGTAAAGATGTTATATACTATTCGCTTCTAACTTGCTCACTAGCTTTAGAGGTAGTTGGAATCTTATTTAAGAGTTTCTTGAATCGTGAATTGAATTCTTTTATTTGCTCTTTAGACTCTTTTATAAGGTTTGAAAGATCATTGATTAACGTTGCTATAGATCTGTCATCACGGTATTTAGTCAAGAACTATTCTTGAAAAATGTTCCAACTAGTGCTGGATCCTAATGGCAAGGAAAAGTACCAAGACCCAGCTGATCCTTGTAGAGTATAAGGGAAAAGTCTAACAACCACATCTTCCTCTGTAACTCCTTTTAAGTTGACTGACAACATAAAGTTGTTTATTTGTTCATTTGCCTATATGCCTACATCTGGATTAAATTTCGGCAACCATTTTTCAGGATGAGCTAGCAATGGGTGCAAAGGTGCAGGTATTGTGACTGCACTAGGATTATTCCATGGATTTTGTGCCATTTTTGAGCTACTAATAGATGATAGTGCCGATGAGGTTCCTGATGGTTGGAAAGGAAGTTTGAGGAGGTTGAGATACAGATGTTGAAGTTCCAGTTCCTTGTTGAATGGCAACCTGGAGTGGAGGAGTGGATGGTTGACTTCGCACTGGAGAAGATGAAATGGATGATGATGATAAAGTTTCACTATCAGATCCTTCAGTTGTTTTCCTTGCCTGTTTCCTTTTAGGCAAAGGTAACTTAGTAGGTTCAATACCAAGCTTTTCACTCTGAAGTCTGGTGAGGGGGTGATGTTGGAAGGATAAATCGATCTTGCAGATAAGACCAATCTCCATAGTATCAAAAGATATCTAGCAAAAAACAGACAACCAAATCTGTTTTTCTCTAAACATATACGATTCATTAATAAAAATTATAGAGGTGTTTAGATCCTACATTAAGTCCAACACTAGTTTGTAGCAGCCATACTTCAACCGTCTGAAAGAGTTTCCTTTTAAGAACCTGCAAACACAAACAAGCAAACATCAAATAACACCTGCATAATATCATAAATCATGTTCATTATGGTGATCAAGGAATCCATAAAATAAACCATAAAACACAACTTATTGAGAAAAACAAACTTATTTGTATTAAATTTGAAGTAGAAGAACCTTACAACCTTTTCAGCCTTGATGTTGAACAAGCTCTTCCTAGGGTCCAAAATAGGAATCTCCTTTACTTTGACCAGCCTTACACTCTTCCAAATGAGATCAAAGAGGTACGTAATCTCTCCTCATAAAAGATCAATTAGGAAGACTAAGTTCCAGCAGCATTTCACCTCAAAAATATTCAACTTTTCAACCTCTAGTAACCACCCCAATGCTCCATTTTATAGTGCAGAGGAAGGAGGTTACAGGTCCACCTATGAAGTGATAGAATCCTCCTTCAAAGGGATATGCTCCTCACATCAAGGGGTTAGCTCCTTAAGGCATGGGATGCATGAACCTTAAGGGAGCGAACTTGTCACCTTAATATTCCTTCCAGAAGCTTCTGGAAATGACTCAAAGTGAGTTTTTAAGAATATACTTGCGCCTTTTTGAATTTTATAGGGATCCGCACCCATAACACAAATACAGAGTGGTCAGGTGTGTAGGGGACATGACCTTTAGGTGTGGGACTGCAGGTAATGCTAAGAGAAAGTGCGGAACCAAAATTTTATAGACTTTTGAGGGATTTTTCTTATTTTCAAGGCTTGATATGAGGAACTGAGGCTTAAGATTTGCAAAGGAGGAAAGTATGAGTGGTAATGGACTCACACATATTGCAGAATGTCAAGCTGGAAATTTTTTGTGCAACAGATTTCCCCCTAAATTGCGAAGTCTGTAATAGATGAAGATCGAGTTTTTCATCTAAGAAGAGTGAAGTACTTTATCATTTCAAAGATCATCCTATGGAAACCCCAATCAGAACATTTAAAAACTTCCAATGAAAAATATATATATGTAAACATATCATCGGTGAGGTAGGCATTCCCATACTCAGGTTAAAACTGACTAGAAAAATAACTAAACTGTTCTGATACATGAATGATTTTGTAATAAATCATGAGTATAGACATATGTAGACACAGTATGGGTGCAGCCATATGTTTATGAATAGTCTACTATATAATGAATAAAAAAATTCCATGTAGCCTGGACGGTAGAAACTAGATCTAGGGTCTTGATTTCTGCGTCCCGAACTAGTACGATTCTATCCATGTGAATGAATGTGTCGAAGTCGAACATGGTAGAAACCACTTGATTACTAGTCAATGATGTGAAATGTTAACAAGTGTGAGAGAAACTGTTGGGTCCCCATAATACTAGTGATTACCCCATTACTATTGTAGTTGTACCCCTTATTAATATTGTTGTGCCCCTATTGTGCCAATATTGTTACTATTGTGCCCCATAGAAGCCCACTATTGTTATTATTGTGCCCTTACATTATTATTGTTATGTAGGCTCTGATTATGTTATGACCCCTTAGACTCCTATATAGAGAAAGGAGGTCTTTTCATTTGCATCATCGAAGAATTCTTCATTTATGTAATGTAAGGAGGTTGCCACCTCGAAGAGGCTGAATTCTAAGGCTTTGATCTATCTTTTCTATCTTTTCTTGAGCTGTTTTCATAACAACATCTTAGATAAATCTAATGTCAATTACAAACAACAATGTGATCAACATCATGTGTCACATAATTTTAAGGTTGGTCATAATGTTTGGTTGCATTTGCAGAAATAATGCCTTGGAAAATCCCATCGAAAGCTTCAGCCCCTCCAATACGAGCCTTACACCATCACCAAGGTTGTGGGAGGAAATGATTTCAAGCTTATTCTACCCCCATTTCCACCTTGCACCTAGTATTTAATGTGGATCACCTTCGGCCATACTTTCCACCATTGTTGGACACATTAGACATTGTTGAGTAGCTGACACCAATAGAGCTCAACCCAAACTACATGGAATGGACCATAATTGATTGGACCATGGACACACATATCAAGAATACTCACTAATAGAGGCTCCAACTGCATCAATTAATCAAATTTGACCATCTCCTACGTCAAGGCAAGTGGCTCACCGGGGAGTAAGTTTAGTAGAAGTTTCCCCATCTCATGGAGGCACTCAATGCAATGGAGACCATTGCTTCCTAAGGGGGAAGGACTGATCCATGTGTATATTGGTGTCCAACCATATATTCCACTTGGACCCTCAACATTGTTTCCTTTCAATTTCTTTAATTCTAGCAAAACTTTCTATTTTTGGTAGTTTTTTATGAATTTCTAGAATCGTTATGGTCCCCTAAATGACATTTTTTGGGAAAGAACACCAAGACTGTAACTCAATTGGCATGACCTTTCTAGGAAAGAAATTTGTCCTCAGATAGATATTTCTAATGAGGTATCATGCACGCTAAACAAAATCATATGCCTAAATTACAATTTCAAGAATTTGGCGTTCCAACTAATCCCAATGGGGCCCTCAAACTTTTGATGTTTCATCTCCTAAGGTTATGTTTTATTATGTTTAGGGTTTTCCATTGTTTCTTTATAATGAAAATGCCTCTAAACCTCATTGTAACACATTTCAAAAGGCATATAGTCATCATGTCTATTCTCAAATATAAGCTACCGTCATCCAAGCTAGTTTGTTCTCTTATGTATGTAAACAATTTTTAGTAGTTGTTATTTATTAATTGAAATTATGTTTCTATGTATCTTTGTGTTTTGGTTTGAATATGTATTTCATTTCATTCCTGCATAAATCTGAATCATCACCTTCTCTCCCAAAGTAGTATAGTTTGATGCTCTCCCTAAGCAGTATACTTTAATTCGTAAGAGAAAAAAGTCAAATCATTTATTAGAATTGTCTATCCCTTAAAATTTTAATGCTCAATGAATTGGAATTGTGATAAAAATATTCTTGTATTAGTGAATTATTTGGTTACAATTGAAAAATGTAATTGAAGACATGCTTAATGTGAAAATGATTAAACAGTGATTAAAAACATGTTTCATATACTAAAAAAATGTTTGATGTCACCTTTTAATAGAGGAGGAACATTTTTTATGTAACTTGTGTTTTTTTTTTTAATTTTTCTTAAACCTAAAAATAATTATAAATCTCCTTAATAATAAATAGTACAATCTAAAATTTATTTCTTTTGACTACAACAAAACTTTCTTTGGCAACGTGTGTTATTAGCAAATCATGGAGATGTGGTCATCATTAAATCGTAGGTATTAGAGGTCTGAATAGGTTATTATTGTTGGTGGAGGATCTATCTCCTAGTAGCCATAATTGATGATATCCAAGTCAAGTACTCTTTGAACCCTACAGACTATTGTTGGATTTGGTCGGATCCACCTAGTACTTCTCTAGGAAACAAAGGGTTGTTTTCATAGGTGACGATTCAGAACAATCCTGGGGCTAGATTTTGGATGTCTTAGTCATTTGTTTTTCCTCTGCCATATCCCTGCAAGGGGGCTTTGGTGGTCTAGGGCTTGATCCTATTAAGCAAATTTTGACTAGTTTCGAGGCTTTGGTTGATTACACACAGGGATGAGATTTAGCTCGGTCCTTACTTGAATTTGCATTGAATGAAGATTTTTCTGTCATTTTTCTATTATGTCCAACCCATTTAGCTAATAATGTATCAATGTTCCCTTTATTTGAGACAAGGTTTCATCAAGAAAGGTGGACATACCATTTCTTGGAAGGAGGGTGGAGCACATCCTTATAAAGGAAGTCTCCATTTCCAAACTAAGGATTTTTATCTCTCGAGAATACATCCCTAATTTTTATTTGGGGAAACTATGGTAGGAGAAAGGGTATCCCTAGTTGCATCTTAGTCTCACGATGGTGAGTATGTACAAAATCATGGTGGTCAAGATTTAGCTAAATCTAGAAATAAAAACAAATCGAAGTGTGCTGAAAATAAAAAAGGTGATCTCAGAATGGTTCTTTGGGATGATGTTCCGCTCCATGAGGATATGAATAAGGAGGACCCTAAGATTGTTGTTTGAGGTTGAGGTCGACGTTTCAACATAAAAACCCTTAAATATTAGGTGGCATGAGAATGAGGGAAGGATCTATACCCCCTACCATCAATCTCTACCCTCGCTAGAGGATGGTTTTATTTTATCTTTAACTTGAGAGTGCATATTTCTCGAGTTCTTGTAAATAATTTAGCCATTGACTCTACCTTAATTCTACTAAAGAGGTGGAATCCACTCTTGATGCAAAAAAGTATTTTCTCGAGATAGTGTTGGGTTGTCTTATATTCTTTCCACATAGTTAACAGGGGGTTTGAGGGGTACCCGTAACCCCACTTTATGGGGTCCGGGGCAGCGCCCCGGAAAATTTTGGTTTTGGACCCTATGTTAGGTTGGGCGGACCCACCTATGGTTTTGTGCATGATTTTCGCACATGTTTTTTGGACGCGATGGTTTTCGGTCCATGGTATTGGATGCTTCGGCATGTATAAATATGTATTGTAACAGTGAAAGGAACATAATGAAAAATCAAGCTGGTAGTCCCGGTTTTGGGATCCAGGGGAAAATCTCCGTGCATATGTGTTTTTATGTGTTATGCTCTCGCATTGTTTATTTTTCTGTGATTTAGAATTCGTATGCAGGTAATTTCTGTACGGGGTTAAAACCTACAGTGTGTGTGTGTGTGTATCTATTCAATCAACAAAAACAAACTATGCCATGTAATGCAAGTAACACAAGGATTTCCCCAATCCCTCATAATATAAACATTCATATGCACACCTATTCCAAAGCATGTAAAAACACACCACTTGTCCAGTAGTGTTGGTACACTACCAACAATCATGCACAAAACCATGCAAGAAATTCTGCCAATACCAAAGAATAAAAAAGAATCCATGGTCACAACAATAGACTATCTAGACCCTCAAGATGCCTAATAGCAAACACATGCAAAACCATTACATTTTTTAATATAATCAATCATACTAGAACATCCTTGCAACCAACATAAAAATCACAATCAATTTCTATAAATAACATGCAATCATATCCACATTCAACTACAACACTCAAAGTTAGAGCTCCACCCTAGCTCCAAAGACCCAAGCATTAGACCTACTGCTCTATTAATTTTGTAACAAGGTGTCAATTTATTCTCAAAGGTATAGAGTTGAAATATTTGTTCAGATACCACTATGTAACACACCCCCTTACCACTCAAATACCACACTAGGGATGAAAGGAGGTGGTTGCTATGATGACCCAACCTCCAATGTTTTGTTATGGACATGGGGTCTAAAGTTTTTTTTTTTTCTCTTTTAAAAACATTTCAAAGCAAAAAAAAATAATAACACCATTATGTTCCTCTCATCGAGACCTTTCCAACGATATAAAAATTGCCTCAATTTGATTGCTGGATTGAAAGTTATGGTCACTTAACATTTTTCCTCTCAAACACTACCATGTCACCCTAATTTGCCACGTGGAACCCATGTGGTGCCCGCGTGGTTGTTTGAATCAATGCCATGTCACCTTTCTAGGGTCTACGTGGGATTTCTACTAGTATTTTTTGACTCGATCATGCCACTTCACCATCCACGATACCCATTTTTGCCATACCTTAATATATGTATAAAGCGGAGTAATTCCTCCATGTGCGTATTTTACAATGGAGCGGGATCCCCACTTCCACAACACCTTGAGGTATAAACCTCAAGAACCTACAAACACCCCTCACCAAAAAAGCTCTAAAATGAAACCCATCAAGATGATGTTATCAACCCAAAGCACCAAGATGATGTCATCTAACGTCATACCCTCTATGTGACCTCCTTTAGGAGTACCAGGTGTAACTTGTTTTTGGACCATTTGGACCTACAAAATGGCCAAACAAGGGTGCCATGTGACATGCCACATGGGTTCCACATCACTAACTTTTGTGGATTTTGGTCCCACCAAAGCTCCTGACCCCCAATAAATTTGAATTTCCCTATTATACAAGTTTTTTGGGTCATCTAACAATACACATGCCTCCCCAAATTCAATGGTTGAGATTGGAATGTGCGACTTCCCCTCCACCCTTGTTGAGAAGTGTAGCCTTGGTCAAATTAATAAAATTTGAATTTCCACATCAACAAACAACTTGGAGGTTCTTAACTTGTGTGACATGGCTCTTGTCACATAGTTAGCTCAGT
This sequence comes from Pinus taeda, assembly GCA_000404065.3. Taxonomy (NCBI): domain Eukaryota; kingdom Viridiplantae; phylum Streptophyta; class Pinopsida; order Pinales; family Pinaceae; genus Pinus; species Pinus taeda. The sequence continues at coordinate 67,121 of APFE030967946.1, read as the reverse complement.
AAATTCGAGTTAGCGAGCTTGGGTTTTAGTTAAGCATGTGTGATTGCTAAATTTTAGTAATCCAGGTCAGTTATTTCCAGTTGTGTTTAATTAAACTAGTTCTAACAGTTAATGGAACTAGTGGAAGGTCAATTGTGTATTAGGACAACAGTATAACTCAGTGATCATCTAGTTAACTAATCAATCAACTCAAAATAACTAGTGCATGCAAGGAATTCAAGTTCCTTAGCTGTGGTGGAGATTCCAAGGAAACATAACAAGTAGTTGTAAACTAGTTTGAGTGTATAAGTGTTTCATACAGTCATATGATCAATCTCCTTGGGAATTGCACAATTAATTGGAGGAATATTCCTAAAAATAGGGGGAAATTCCTTAGGATTTTCAAAAGGAAATAGGGGCTCCTGTAGAGGAAAAAAATGACTAAGTTTGGGTGAGAGCTTCTCATTGAGTAGAGATAGGTTATTCACTTACAGGTTATGATCAGAGTAGGAAAGCAATTGTAACATATTCTTATTCATCTGATTAATGCAAAGAGGTTTGAGGGGTTTTTCCCAATTGGGTTCCCCTAGAAAATATTGTGCATGTGTGGTTTTTATTATTGCATGTTTGTGAATGTTGTTCTAAATTGTGAATTAAATTCCACAGATCAGTAGTGTATAATTGTGTCTCTTGATTTAGACTAAAATTTCTTAATAAGTTGCAATTCTATGACCAAATTTCTACATGGTATCAGAGTAGGATTCACATAAGAATAAGAATTTCAAAGTTGTTTCTCAGGAGGTTCGAATTTGAAACTTCATTGTAGAAGGATCTCTTTAGAGTTGGGAGAATGACCTTCAACAGGAAAATATTAGAGTATCCCTTGGAAGGAAGCTCAAATTTAATTACATGAACGGATCACATGGAGGTGGTGCTTGATGACAATGGATTACTGGAATATGACAAGATAGACGTTGCAAAAATAGGATCAGTTGATTCCCATAACCTATCCCAATGGAAGAATGATGTAGCCAAGGCGAGGAGAATAACATTGAAGGTTGTTCAAGACCATATTGTATCAAATATCCATGGGAAATAAACTCTCACAATGTGGAAGGAACCGACAAAGCTATTTGAGAATAGCGACAACCATAGAAAACTAGCCCTCGAAGAAAAACTTCAAAATATCAGGATGAAAAAGAATGAAACTATTCTGCAGTACCTCACCATATTTACACAAGTTCGGGATGAGCTTGGAGGGTTGGTGTGAATGTTATAGAAGCTGACCTAGTGAACCTAGATCTTCTAGGCCTTCCCAAAATTTCGCATAACTACCATGACTCAGTTGATGGGAGGAATAAACTATTGGATTGGGAACACTTGTGGTCTAATTTGGTACAAGAAGATATCAGGTGGAATACCATAGATGGAACCTCATCCAAGGGAGGGGATGAAGAAAAATTTTCATTCAATGGAAAGGGAAAGAAGGGCAAAAGGAAGAAATTTCAAACCAAACTAGAATCTAGCCAAGGGGGAAAGAAGATAGACTTTTCCAAAATAAAATGCTTCAATTGTCATAAATTTGGGCACCATGCTACAAAGTGTCCACATAAAATGTTTGGCAAGATGAACTCAAGAGTAGCAGGAGCTGAAGCATTGGCTTCACAATTTGATCTTGACTTCACCCTTATCACATGAATGGCAAGCACAATGATGGGGAGTGTGTGGTACTTGGAATCAGGTGCCTCGTTTAACATGCAAAGTGTAGAGATTTTTTCAATGACTTAGAGAAGAAAGGCCTCCAGATGCATATTGAGATTTGGGATGACATAAGGTGAAGTGCTACTGGGATTGGTATAGTAACCTGTTGTAGCATCTACACCCACCATCCAAAATTTTGCCTACGCTTTGTTTTGGAGCCTTCCTACTAAAATCCCAACAACTTATCTCGCACTGACCTAGGTACTTGTGATTTCATTGAGTTTTATATTTTTCTTTATAGCTTGTGCTTGTTTATTTTCTTTTCTTTCTAACCAAAAGATGACCTCTTCACTTGGTTGTAATCTGGTTCTATCCTTGCCATAGTTACCTGTGCAATCCTATAGGGCAATCAACCTTGATCTCAAGAAATGTGTAGTTTAGGCCAACAGTGAGCATCAGCTCCAGAATTGCGTAGACCCAGCTGGCAGCCTACCTTCAGCTGGGAAATTTTGTAGAGCATGAGAGGCAGCCAGATCCACTCATCTAAGGAATTTTACAGAAGCATTACCTTAGTAGCTGCCCAATGCATGTGTGAGTGAGTTTCTTAGTTCTCCCCAGAACTGCGTAATTTCTCCATACATGCATGGCAACCTTTGCTGAAAAATAAAAAAGAAAAAAGGTGAAAAATAACCCCTAAACAATAGGGATCTATTTTTATCAGTCAGAGTTACACTTGAGATATTTTTAGAAACTGCCGCCATGTGTTGCTTTTTCCTAGATTTTTGGCCTTCACGTCATAAACCCTAAATTGATCAAATCTATTTAATGGAAACCGCCAGAGCTAATTTTCACATTCAATCTTGGATATTTAGCATTCCCGAGAAGATCTAGGAACCTTTGACACAGTAGTCACAACTTTTTTGAGTAAGTCTTGCTTTTCTAGTCTTTTATCACTTTTTCTGTCGCTTTTATTTCCTTGACTTGTGAGAGTGTTGTTTTACCCATTTTATTGAATGATCACTGGAATTTTGATTTTTTTTAGATTGTAGAAGTGTTGTTTAAAGTTTTTCATTTCCTTTCCCAAGTGTCACATGAATAACCCAGTTTTTTCACTAACGGTCACCGTTGTAGCGACTCTGTCCATAAGCTTCATTGTTCTTCTGTTTCACTGATTCCTGCACTTGTTTTGATTTCATTCGTCAACATCCACTCAGATATACACCAAAATTCACTTACACTTTGAGATCTAATCATTTTCATGTTTCCCTTAGGCATATTTGGGCTTCCTTAGCCTAGATTTAGCTCTTCTCGACATGCACTACGCATTTCTAGATCTCAAGGCTCTGCCTTAGCTCCAGGAATTGCATAGGGCCTACCAAGGTGTGGCTCCAACTGCGCACTCCACAGTTCCAGGAGCCAATCCTGAGGCCTTGACTATTGGTATTGCATAATACACAGCCCCATCCAACACAAGCTATAATGAATTACGCATTGTGTAATTCCATTCAACATCACCTCCCCACTGGAAGCTGGGACTGTGCAATACACAAATCCAGCTAATAGTCACTCACCTCTGGAACCCAGAATTTCACAATCCTTCCCAGCAGTTTCCCAGTTTGTTTCTTAATCTGTTCTTCAAGTGGTTTTTGTTTCAAGCTAAAATTCACATGCCATGAGTGCCCTCTCTGTCTCCAGGTACAACAGTTATTGAGCAGCTCCTCAGCTGTATAGGTAACATGGATTCCAAGAGAGTTGCATCAAAGTATACTATCAAGAGTAGCACTGGGGAGGTAGTTGAAAATTTGTCAATGAAGTTTCGAGTCTATGCAGACACACAATTGTTCATAGAAAAGGACATGAATATAACATGTTAGGGAATCAAGGATATCTTTGCAGGGAGCTTCGATGAGGATCTAGAAGATCATAAGGTCTATGTCAACATCCACAAGTTAGACTTATACAAAGTTGCATGCAAGTACCCCACCTTCCCATGGGAGGACATCATTCACTCGATTATCTCACATACTAATCACGAAATGATGACATTGAGTAGTGTCAGTGGAACACAACTTGCTACCTTCAGGACGAAAAAATATCATCAGATGTATCACTTACCACAGCGAGTGAACCACTTGGGTGCACTTTTCTATGCCCCCAACAATAATGTCAACAATAGAGACATCATAAAGTGTTGGGTGAAAGAGACGTCGAAGTTCAGGTCAATACCCAATAGTTTTTACAAGATTAAGTCGCTCAGAAAGGCCTACCAAGTCTTGTATCATATTTTCATGCTAATTGTATGGTCAAAAGAGCACGGAGACCTTTCTGTAGAAGTGGATTGTTGTGTTGGACCAGTTAGCGAATGACAAAAGGCCATTCAAATGGTTGGATTTGTTGGCTCTTTAGCTGGAAGTGCATGTGATTAATGCCCGGAATCCACCCAAGAATGAGCAAGCGAGATTCTATATGTCTGTGTACCTACTTGATGCAATCTGTGCTCAACATATGTTTCTTGGCATGGGTTGGACATGGACACCATTAGAGACTGTTGTGAATATTTATTACAAGTTGCTTTCCAAGTGTAGCTACGAAGGAGTCATGGCGAGGCTATCTAACCATTTCATCATCCTAGTTTACAAGTTGATCTTTGAACATGATCCAACTTACATGTCCCAAGAAGCGATGGAGGCATTACTTAATATTGTAGATTGGTATGCCTCACTCGATGGCACCTTCACCAGGATGTTTGGTAAAGAGAATCCTCTGCATGTGCTATCAAGGTTTGCCATGGATATGTTGGTCATGAAAGAGGTTGCATATCACACCTCCATACAGTTATTGACAGGACTGCACATGAGGAAGAAGGCACCATGGCCTGCTCTTCCTTTGCAAATTGGATTGTATGATATTAGGAGCTTGAAGGATGCTAATGTCGAGGCCAAGGACTTAGAAAAGTTTGAGTTCGAAACCAAGGACTACAATTTGTATGATCCCCATTGCATTTGCAAGAACCACTTTGAAAAGGTGTATTATCCATGGATCCACAGGACATTTCATTGGGCAGAGGAAGATCCTTGGATATACTACTATAACTCCTCCAAGCTCAATGAACCAGCCAACATGGCTATAGAATGGAAATCTTCTCTACAGGAAGTAGCACCGGCGGAAGCAAAAACAATAGTAGCAATGAGCAACAAACCAATGTAGGATAAATGCAAGATGGAGATTTCCGAGAACCGAGAGGTTGAGAAAAGCTACAAGTTCAAAGAAGACCCTCTCATTGAGAAAGCATCTTTGGTAGTGGAGGAGAAAAGGAAACAACTCATCAAGAGAGAATAGCGTAGGAAGAGAGAAAAGAAAATGTTGGAAGAAGAACAAAGGAAGTTTCAGGAAATAGAGAAGAAGCTGAAAGAAGAGTAGGAGATAAGAAGAAGAGAGAGGGAAGAGAAGAAAAACAAGAACAAGAATAAGGGCAAGGCATGATCATAGAGAAAATTATGCCCATACAGGTCGAGGAGTCAGAACAACCAACAAATGAATAAGAGGGTGAGAAGATGTAGGTTTGAGAGCTTGCTCAATAGATTGAGAAGATGGTTGAAGAAATGGACATGGTGTTGGAATAGGAGCCACATGACTAAGATATTGACCTCATGCTAAGAGCATCCGAGGTCACCCCTTAGTCTCCACCACCTCTAGTATTAGCACTAGTCCTGAGCGAGCAAGGAGAGGTTGTTCTCCTTGATGATGATCCTGTGATGGATTTGTATAATCTGTCATTTGATGTGTTGTAGTAGAGGATTGCACAAGCGTGGAGAAAGCATTTCCTAGATGATCATGCGTCACTTGCACATATCAAGGAAATGGTGATTGTGTTAGATGTTAGAAAACATCCAGCTGCCATGGTTGATGACTCTAAGGCTTATGTAGAAGCCACAAGATTAAATGTCAAGTTCTTGTTACGAGAGAATGATCATATGGAAAAGGACTTGTAAGAGGCTAGGCAGAGGGCAGAGCAATTCATAGGATCCACTATGACAGAGATGAGGAAAGTGATACTTGTTCAAGTATCAACTCTTGAGACCACCATGCGGAAACTTTATGACGAATTCATCACTGTGCACAAGGCAATTGTCCATCTACATGGTTTTCAGTAGTAGTGCCTAAAGATTGCCCAAACTCTCAAAGACATACATGCTGCTATTGCACACGTACAAGAATGGACAGTGAAATACAAGGGAGCCCCAATTTACTTGCACAAGATAATGAAGCCACAGGCAAAGCTAGAAAAAGCACGGATGTTGATCAAGAACTATGAGCAGCTCCCTATGCTCACCAGTAGCAATGAGGCTTCCTATGCATGGTTGTTTAAGATTCTGGATGTCATGGTGAGGACACACATGATCTCTTCAATCGTTTCCCTCACCAAAGCCATTGAGAAGAACCAAATCCAACTGGAAGTTGACAGGTACATGGAGTAGTTGATGTGAGAGGCCACTAGCGATGACTTGCAGTTGAGTGTAGAAAACATGCAAAGGTACATCAGTGGTCCAACCACAGTCAAGACAATGTTGCGCATGATTCAAGATGAATTGGACAAAGGTTCCAGGATCATATACCCAGAATCCATGGAGGCAAGGGTGTGTTTCCATAAATACATCACCAAATAGTATGGGGACACCATAGCGCAATACCAAGCTTGGTATTAGTTTGTCACCAAGGACCATCAAGAAGATGTTGTTGATTTGGTATTTCCCCAAGATTTTGAGTAATAGTGTTTGTCTTGTTAGGCTGACTCTAGCCTATTTTTTCCCACATGGGTATATGTGGAAAATGTATTTTATTTGTAAATATATTGTAAGTGAAATTCCAAGTGTCATTAGTGGAATGTGAACAGTCACTATGTAATGTAAAGAGTTATATGTAAAGGAGTTGAAGAGTCATGAGGGTAGTTAAAGAATCAAAGTGGAATGTCAAGGGTCACCCCACCCTTTGTTATAAATATAACCTCATAACTCATAGAATGGGCTTTTGGGAGCCTAGATTTTGGCTAGGCTTAGGCTTAGAGAAGGCTTGGGAGTATTGTGATGAGCCTTGGCTTCTCCATAATGTAGAGTGAGTACACTTCTTTGGAGGAAAAGGCGGTGTTGACTGTAATGTTCCACTATTGGGGCTAGTGGCTGTCAATGGTGTATGTATGGATGGAACTTTCACTTAATAATATAAGTAAGCCAACACGTTTTCATGCATATGTTGTGATTGCAGTTCGACTATTCTAGTTACTTTAGCAGTGTTTTTTGTTTAAATCACACATTTTCTTATGAACTATTTTGTGCAATTGTATGAATCTTTTTGAAGGCGTGTTGTTGGATTAACCTGTCACTTTGATTTTTGGAGTATTCCACTTCTAGCTCGTGGTGTCATTCCACTCGTGTGTTCATTTTAGGAAACATACTATTACATGCTTCTAAGGGACACACTTCCTTTTTCCCTCTGTGTGTTAGAACCCCAATGCATCTCCCTTGACTCGCTGCAAGGTCACGCACTTTCTTCCGAAAAAGTCATTATACTTTTCTTTGCATGCTACCGTGGTCAAGGCACTACATTACCACCCACTGCTGGGACTCCTACTACAAATATTTTGAGGTCTAGTTGGGACTTATTGGTAGGGAGATCCCCTTTAATGTTGGTGGGTCCAACACCATCAAAGTTTATGGTGCTAGAAGGAGGGCTAGATGAAGGGTTGAGCCCTTGAAGTCATTTTTTAATCTCTACACATCATTCATGACTTACATCACAATCTCAACTCTGACATTTTTTTATCATGCTCATGATTTGTAAATGTCGGAGGATGTCATCGATGACTTGTCACAAATTAAATATAATGGTGAAGGTAGAGTATCCTTGTTAAGACATAGAGTTTCTTTTTTAGTTTTCTATGATAGGAATGAAGTCCCCTTGGACGACATTGCCTATTGGTTGTTCGCTTACATGTTTGGATGGCACGTTCAACAATGGTGTGACACATTGCCCACAACCTCTATTCACTCTTTCAATAAATAACGTGATCAAAGAGTAAGGCAGTGTTTATTTCATTTTGCCCATAAAGTACTAAACTGCAAAATCTTGGAAATACATAAAGCACTTGATGAATCTGTTGCACAATTTTGGAAATGCTTTCGTAATCTCACTTTTCAATTCTTGGAAGACGAAGTTGATTGGAAATTTATGTCTAAAAGATTTCAGTATCTTCTTCACATATCTAACAATCCACATGAGCTAGAATCATTCGAACCCCTCCCAGCATACCTCGATGTTAGAGCTTCCAAATCTAAGATGGACAAGGTCGTTGTCATGAGTGACTCTTCATCCTCTTCTCATTAAATATTTCTAGCTCCATAGGATGAGGTGGGAGAATTTTCGAACCCATTTGTTGAATTATCACCTCCTCCCACCCCACCTGCTCCCGATTTCTACACGGATTTGGACTGAAAGCTTGTTGGTTGTCACGTGATCTCGTTTTCTCAACCTCCATCCTCTGGTTCCTTTTATCCTTCGGATTTTAGTGTCTTTTGTTCATCTATTCTAGATTCCACATGTGATTTTCATGAGGATAAAGTTGTCGACAAAGTTGGTGTTGAGAGACCAACCTGCAGTATCATTTTTTATGAGTATGTGTGGGAATTTGAAGAAGAACCCACAACAAAGGATGACCTCTTTCTGTCTACACCTCATCTGCTCTATCCTAACATCTTCTGTGATTCTTCCACTTCTTATTTTTCTTGTGAAAATTCATCTCCAAATATATCTACTTTAGATCATTCACAGAACACACATGATTTGAGTTAGTCATTTGATCAAGGAGAGGACAATTCTTTCTTTCTGAATCCACTTGACCTTTCATTTTTCATTTCTGGAAACTCAAAGGGTGGAAATTTGTGTTGCTCATCAACCCCTCTATATGATTCATCAAATCATGAGGATGTCGATGTACATCTCGAATTTTCTAGTCGTGGTTGTCGTGATATTTTTACTCATTTACTTGATCATGATTCTAATTAACTTACTATTGATATTTCTAAGCCACTGGTCTTTGATGATCTACCTGCTCATGAAGTGGAAACCCTTCAAGTTGTCGAGGCACTTTAGCCCGAGGTGATGGCTATGCCAGGTTCTCATAGCCTTGAGTTGAGTTCCACTTCTGATCAAAAACTTGTTGAATCGCCCCAGGCTACTCATCACTCTCTTATTCACATTGAAAATCAAACTAAACTACAGTTTTCACATCCTCCACCAGAATCACATGATCCTACCACTCATGCATTGGAGGAGGCATACATAGCAAGCACTGTTGCGAAACAATTTTTTCTTTTCTTTTTGCATGTTTGATCGTTTTTCAAGAGCGAAAGTGTGTACATGCTTTTTGTTTGCACATAGTGTGATACAAAACCATGATATGTCTATAGAGTGCCTTTCACGTGCTTTTAATATTTTCTTTTCTGTGGACACATTCACTATTCGAATGTGTTGGTTTTTATTGCTTTATTTTTCTTGTTTGCTGGTTTGCTTGAATATCTTTCTTGTTAATCATGCCTTCACTTACATGGTCCAACCAATGCGTTGATGACTGCAATGGAAATGTCACTTCACATGAGTAGGCCCATGCACTATTTAGCTTAGGAGTAGGATTAGTGTTTGCTTTCCTGTTTTCTTTTGCTTTCTTGTTTTTCTCTTGCTTACTTGGATTTTCTTCGTGTTACTTCTTTCCTTTGCTTGTTTGTTTGTTTATGCACCTGTACGATTAACTTCCCATGAAACTGTATTTGGCTTCTTAAGACAAGCGGGGTAAAATACAAGAGGACTTGTAAAAATATCAACATTTGGTTATCTGTCTATTCCCTCTCCCTATGAATATCTTGCGTTTCTTTTTGTTGATGATAACCTGATGGAAAATACATTCCTTTCAAAGTCAATCTTGGTGAAATCACAACGCTTGCACTTTTAATTAGTACCACCTACTCTAATCGGTTTTCTATATTCGGTTAACCCTTGTCAACTCAGTCAAGTAGAGTAAGGTGAGGGGGGAAAAATTAACTAGTATGTCAGAGGTATTTATATAAACATCCTTCCCTGAAGGGGTAACCCCTTCTTCTCTCAATAAGTCAAGATCCCTCTTTCACCTCATGAAATAAATGAGTGCCTATGCACAATTCTTGGAAAATGAAAAAATAAATAAAGGAGAAAGAAGCGAAAGGATTCCTGCACAAGGAGGTGGAGCAAGTAACTCTGCCAAGGTACTTTCCAAGCTTGCTCGCAACATTGAAATGCTTTTGTTCCTAAAGTGAATTCATCAAGGTACTGTCTAGGCTCACTGTCAATAGAACAATGCTTGTGTTCATGAAGTGACTCAGTCGGGGTACTATTAAGGTCTGCTGGAAGTGGAGCAACACTAGAGGTGAAACTAAAACTCTAACAGTCTATATTACTTGTGCATCAAAATACCCCTCATCTCCAATCGAAACAACTTCGCTGACTCGGCTTGGTATGTGTGTTGATCTATCAAGAGCATGGTAGGGACTATATCTTTAACTCAAGATAGCAAAGGAACCATGACAATCAAAGAATCAAACAATACTTCCAGAAGATTTAGACTCACTTTACACGAGACAAGGTCCATACAAAGGGATAGAGTTATACCAGTGTGTCGCAAATGTTGTAGTGGCTACAACCACCTTCCAAAATTTTACCCACTCTTTGTTTTAGAGCCTCCATACTAAAATCCCAACAAGTTATCTCACACGGACCTAGGTACTTGTGCTTTCATTGAGTTTTATATTTTATTTATAGCTTGTGCTTTCTTACTTTCTTTGTTGTCTAACCACAAGTTGAGATCTTGACTTGTTTGCAATCCGGTTCTAGCCTTACCTTAGTGACTTGTGCAATCCTATAGGGCAACCAACATTGCTCTTAGGAAATACATAGTTCAGGAAAACAATACGCTTCGGCTCCAGAATTGCGCAGACCCAGCTAGCAGTCTGCCTTCAACTGGGAAATTGTGCAAAGCATGAGAGGCAGCCAGAGGCACTCAACCTAGGAATTGTGCAGAAGCATTCCCTTGGAAGTTACCTGATGCATGTGCCACTGAGTTGTTGAGTTCTCCTCGGAACTGCACAATTTATTCGTACATGCATGGAAACCTTTCCTAAAAAAGAAAAAAGAAAAAATGAGAAAAGACATCCCTAAAAATTAGGCATCAATTTTTAGCAATTAGAGTTACACTTGAGTTATTTTTGGAAACTACCACCATGTGCTGCTTTTTCCTATATTTTTGGCCTTCATGTCATAAACCCTAAATTGATCAAATCTATTTAATAGATGCCACCAGATCTCATTTTCACATTTGATCTTAGAGCTCTGGCATTCCCAAGGATATCTAGGAACCTTTGGCACAATCGTCGCAACTTTTCCTGGTAAGTCTTTCTTTTTTAGTTTTTTGCTGCTTTTTTTGTCGCGTTTGTTTCCTTGGCTTGTGAGAGTGATTTTTTACCCATTTTATTGAACGATTGCTGGAGATTTAATTTGTTTTAGCTTGTAGAAGTGTTTTTAAAAAATTTTCATTGCCCTTCCCAAGTGTCACATGCATAACTCAGTTTTTGCACTAATGATCGTTGTTGTGGTGACTCTCTCCATAAGCTTCATTGTTCTTCTGTTTGACTGATTCATGCACTTGTTTTGTTTTCATGCATCATCATCACTCAGATATGCACCAACCTTCACTTACACTTACAAATCTTCTCATTTTCATGTTTCCCTTAGGCATATCTAGGCTTCCTTGGCCCATATCTAGCTCTTCCCAGCATGCACTACGCATTTCTGGATCTCAAGGCTTTGCCTTGGCTCCAGGAATTACGTAGAGGATGCCAAGGCCTGGCTCAAACTACAGACTGCATAGTTCCAGGTGATCCAGCTGACAATCAGTCACCTTTGACAGTCATAGCTCCAGAGATCTAGATCCAGCTTACAATCACTCGCCTCTGAAACCTAGAATTACATAATCCTTCCCAGCATTTGCCCAATTTGTTGCTTGATATGTTCTTAAAGTGCTTTTGGTTTCAAGCTAACATTCACATGCCATGAGTGTCCTCTCTGCCTCCAGGCAAAATAGTTATTGAGCAGCTCTTCAGTAGTACAGATAAAATTACTTCCAAGAGAGTTGCATCAAAGGATACTATTGAGAGTAGCACCGGTGATGTAGTCGAACAAGTGTCAAGGAACTTGCGAGTTTATGCAGACACACAACTATTCATAGAAAAGGACATGAAGATAACATGGCAGGAAATCAAGGATATCTTTGCAGGCAGCTTCAAGGAATATCTAGAAGATCGGAAAGTCTATGTCAACATCCATAAGTCAGGCTTATACAAGGTTGCAAGCAGGTACCCTGCCTTCCCATGTGTGGACATCATTCACTGGATTGTCTCACATACCAATCCCGAGAGGATGACATTGAGTAGTGCGAGTGGAACACAAATTTCTACCTTTAGGATGGAAAATTATCATCAAATGTATCACTTACCATAGCTAGTGAACCACATGGATGCACATTTTTATGCCCCCAACAACAATGTGAACACTAGGGACATCATAAAGCATTGGGTGAAAGAGCTGCCCACTTTCAGGTTGACACGAAATCATTTTTACAAGACTAAGACCAACTCTTGATCATCTTTCCATGTCGATTGTACGGTCAAGAGAGCACGAAGACCTTTCCACATAATTGGGTGGTTATGCTGGACTAGTTGACGAATGATGGAAGGAAATTCAACTCATCAGGTCTATTGGCGCTTTAGCTGAAAATGCATGTGACTAATGCCCAAAATCCACCCAAGGATGAGAAAGAGAGATTCTATATGTCTGTGTACCTACTTGATGCAATCTGTGCTCAACATTAGTTTCCTAGCATAGGTTGGACATGGAGACCATCAGAGACTGCTGTGAATTTTAATTGCAAGTTGCTTTCAAAGTGCAGATACCGAGCAGTAATGTTGAGGCTATCTGACCATTTCATCATCTTGGTTTACAAGTTGATCTTTGAATAGGAGCCACCTTGCATGTCCCAAGAAGTGATGAGGAATTGCTTAACATTGGAGATTGGTATGCCTCACCCTATGGCGCCTTCATCAAGATGTTTGGTGGAGAGAACCCTCTGCATGTGCTACTAAGGTTTTCCACGGATAATTTTGTCATGAAAGAGGTCGCATATCACATCGCCATAGGGTTATCAGCAGGATTGCATAGGAGGAAGAAGGCACCATGGACTACTCTTCCTTTGCAGATTGTATTGTACGAGATTAGGATCTTGAAGGATGCGGATGTCCAGGCCAAGGACTTAGAAAAGTCCGAGTTTAGCACCAAGGACTACAATCTGTATGATCCCCACTATATTTGCAAGAAACAGTGTGAAAAGGTGTATTATCCATGAATCCTTGAGACATTTCATTGGGAAGAGGAAGATCCTTGGAGATAATGTTACAACTCCTCCAAGCTTAATGAATCGGTCATCATGGTTGTAGAATGGAAAGCTGCCATGCAGGAAACAACATTGCAAGAAGCAAGAATAACAATAGCAGTGAGCAACAAACTAGTGCAAGACAAAGGAAAGAGGAAGAAAGTTGAGAAACCAGATGTTGAGAAAAGCTACAAGTTCAAAGAAGATCCTATTCTTGAGAAAGAAGCTTTGGTAGTGGAGGAAAAAAGGAAACAATGCATCAAGAGAGCAGAGCTCAGGAAGAGAGAAAAGCAAAGGTTGGAAGAAGCAGAAAGGAAGTTGTAGGAAACAGAGAAGAAGCTGAAAGAAGAGAAGGAGCTAAGAAGGAGAGAGAGGGAATAGAAGAAGAAATAGGAACAAGAAGAAGGGAAAGGTGTGATCATAGAGAAAACTGTGCCCATATAGGTTGAGGAGTCATAAAAGCCAGCAGATGAAGAAGAGGGTGAGTAGATGCAGGTTCAAGAGCTTTCTCAATAGACTGAGCAAGTGGTTGAAGCAATGAACATGGAGTTGGAAAAGGAGCCATATGACCAAGATACTGACCTCATGCCAAGAGCATCTGAGATCGCCCCTCAGTATAAACCACCTCTAGTATCAGAAACAGTCCTGAGTGAGCAAGGAGAGATTCTTCTGCTTGATGATGATTCGGTGATGGATGTGTAGAATTTTTCATTTGTTGAATTACAACATAAGATTGGACAGGTGCAGAGAAATCATTTCCTGGATGATCACGAGTCAACTGAACATATCAAGGAAAGGGGGATTGTGTATGATGTTAGAAAACATCTAGCTACCATGGTCGATGCCTCTAAGGCTTATGCAGAAGTCATAAGCTCAAATGTTAAGTTCTTGTTAGCAGAGAATGATTAGATGTCAAAGGACTTGCAAGAGGCCAGGAAGAGGGTTGAACAATCCACAGGATCCGCTATGGCAGAGATGAGGAAAGAGATACTTGCTAAAGTATTGACGCTTGAGACCACCATGCATAAACTTTATGATGTATTTCTCACCATGCACAAGGCAATTGTCCATCTACATGGTTTTTCAGTAGCGGTGCATGAAGAATTCCAAAAATATCAAGGACATACATGTTTCTATTGAACACATACAAGAATGGAAAATGAGATACAAGTGAACCATGATTTACTTGCACAAGATAATGAAGCCACAAGAAGAGCTAGACAAAGAAAGGATTTTGATGTTGATTCGGAACTATGAGCAACTCCCTCTGCTCATCAGTAGCATCAAGGCTTCCTACGCACAATTTTTTAAGAGTTTGGATGTCATGGGGAGGACACACAGGATCCCTTCAATTAGTTCCCTCAGTGAAGCCATTGAGAAGAACCAGATCACGTTGGAGGTCGATAGGTACATGGATTAGCTGATGCAAGAGGCCACCAATGATGACTTTTACTTGAGCAAAGAAAACATGTAGAGGTACATCGATGGTCCATCCACACTTAGGACAATGTTGCACATGCTTCAAGATGAATTGGACGAAGGTTCGAGGACCATATACCGATAAGCCATGGAGGCAAGAATCCATTTCCAGAAAGACATCACCAAATAGTATGGGGACACCATAGCGTAGTACCAAGCTTGCTACCAGTTCGTCGCTGAAGACCATCAAGAAGATGTTGCCTAGTTAGTCTTTCCCCAAGCTTTTGAGTGATAGTGTTTTTCTTGTTAGGCCAACTCTATCCTATTTTGTCCCACATGGGTATATGTGGAAAATGTTTTTTATTTGTAAATATATTGTAAGTGAAATTCCAAGTGTCATTAGTGGAATGTGAACAATCACTATGTACTGTAAAGAGTTATATGTAAAGGAGTTGAAGAGTCATGAGGGTAGTTAAAGAGTCAAAGGGGAATGTCAAGCTTCACCCCACCCATTGTTATAAATAGAACCTTATAACTCATAGAACGAGCTTTTGGGAACCAAGCTTTTGGCTAGGCTTAGGCTTAAAGAAGGCTTGGGAGTATTGTGATGAGCCTTGGCTTCTCCACAACATAGAGCAAGTACACTTCTTTGGAGGAGCAGGCATTGTTGACTGTAATGTTCCATTATTGGGGCTAGTGGTTGTCAATGGTATATGCATGGATGAAACTTTCACTTAATAATATAAATTATCCAACACGTTTTCATGGATATGTTCTTGTTGTAGTTTAACTATTTTGGTTACTTTAGCAATGTATGCTGTTAACTTACACATTTTCTTATGAATTATTTTGTATGCAATCGTATGAATCTTGTTGAGGGCGTGTTGTTGGATTAACTCATCACCTTTTTTTGTGGACTATTCCACTTCCAGCTAGTGATGTCATTCTGCTCATGTATTCCTTTTAGGTTGCATACTATTACAAGATTCTAAGGGACACACTTCCTTTTCCCCTATGTGTGTTAGAACCCCTATGCATCTCCCTTGACTCATTGCAAGGTCACCCACCTACTTCCAACAAATTCATTATACTTACCTATGTGCGCTACCATGGACAAGGTAATACATTACCACCCACTGCTGGGACTCCTACTCCAAACGGTCTAAGGTCTAGTTGGGACTTCTAACTGGGGAGATCGCCTTGAATGTTGGTGGGTCTAGTACTATCAACATAAAATTTAAGAGGGAGTTAGGATTCACTCTTCACCTCAAAGATGTCATGTTTTTACCAAGCGTAAAGAATAACCTCGTCTTTGTAGCAGTTTTGGAAGACTGTGGTTTGCTCTAATATTCAACAAAGGGAAAGAATTCCTGAGACACATAGTCGCTAGACAAGTGAAGCAGATAAGCGTTCGTGTGAAGAACCTGTATAAACTTGATGTGGAAGATTGTGCTGAATTAAGTAGTAAGGCAGAAAAAGTGCATAGTCACAATGTCAATGAGACTTGGCACATGAGATTGGGCCATTTTCACCATGGTTCCCTAAAAATTATGCCACAAATAATCACTGGGCTACCTAAAGGAGCACTTGAGCAACAGGATGTCTGCAAGAGTTGTACCTTGGGGAAGTATGTAAAATCCATATTCCATGACCGAGACAACAAAGTACATGTGGTCTTGGAAAGAGTCCAATTTGATTTTTGTGGACCTTTCTTGACAACCTCCACTGCCATACATAAATATTTTGCTATTTTTATTGATGATTTATCAAGGAAGTGTTGGATCTTCTTCATGTGGAAGAAGGATAATACATTCTCAAATTTTGTAGAATTCAAGGCACTAGTTGAGAGAGAGACCAACAATAAAGTGAAGGCTCTTAGGAGTGACAATGGAGGTGAGTATGTTTTGAATGAATTCAAGGATTTTAGTGTGAAAGAAGGAATTTGAAGAGAGATGACAACACCCCAAAACCCACAACAGAATGGGGTAGTTGAGAGAAAGAACCAGAGGATTGTTGGAGCTACTAGAACTATGCTACATGACCAGGGCTTCCCACTACATTTGTGGGTAGAGGCATGTAACATAATGGTATACTTGCAGAACCAGAGTCCTCATTGGATTCTCGGTATGATTACATTAGAGGAGCCTTTCTCGGGGAGAAAGCTAGATGTGCCTCACTTCAGAACTTTTGGAGCCTTTGTTTACTGCCATGTCTCCAAATATTCTATGAAGAAGCTTGAGCTGAGAGAAGAGTTGGGATTTTTTGTGGGTTACACTAAAACTCCACACAACTACCGTGTGTAGTTACCTTCCCTCAAAATGAAACTTTTGCGATGGGATGTAAATTTTTATGAGGAGAAACCACTACAGTGCTCTCTTGAGAGGGAGCTTGACATCCCACCAAAAGAGGAGGTTTTAGCTCCAAAGAAAGAGCCTCAGGAAGTTGTGGAGAAACCACAATTGGAGGAACAAAGAGGAGGTAGAATGGAGACATCCACTCAAGCAGAACAATCTAGAGAAGGTAAGAAAAGAACCAAGGAAACTGATATATTGGTGCAGGATGTGAGGGAGAATGTGGGAGCTCATTTGAATTTACACAAGCAAAGGAGGTCACCTGAGAGGTACTCTGGCTACATCCCTCTAATGAATGATATTGTAGAGACTGAGCCATCTTCTTTTGAGGAAGCAATAGAGAAACCTATTTGGGTTGATGCAATGACAGAATAATACGAAACCATCATGAAAAACAGTGTCTGGGAAGTGGTCCCAATATCAACAGATAAATTAGTTGTGGGTTCGAGATGGATCTTTAAGGTTAAGCATGCAGCAAATGGAAGCATAGAGAAGTATAAGGCTAGATTTGTGGCCAAAGGATTCTCTCAAGTTGAGGGAATTCACAATGAGGAAACATTTGCTCCTGTAGCAAGGTTTTCATCCACTAGATCAATTCTTGCATTGACTATGTAGATGGGATGGAAGATCCACTAGATGGATGTAAAAACGAAATTTCTCAATGGTGTTATTGAGGAGGAAGTGTACATCAAGAAACCAAAAGGTTTTGAGACAATTGTTTGGGAGTCTCATGTGTGCAAACTCAGGTGAGCATTGTATGGTCTCAAACATGCACCTCGAGCTTGGTACACCAGGATCGACATTTATCTCACTAGTTTGGGCTTCACCAAAAGTGAAGTGGATGCAAACCTATATCATATTTTGGTAGAAGCTAAATTTCTTCTCATTGTTTTATATGTTGATGATTTAATATTAACAAGTAATGAGTAGCTAATCAACTCTTGCAAGCAGGACCTTGCAAGGGAATTTAAGATGAAAGACATGAGTCCCATCCGCTACTTCCTTGGGCTATAAGTATGGCAAGGTAATGGGGAATTGTTTGTGTCTCAAGGCAAGTATGCCAATGAGATACTACAAAGATTTCAAATGGAGAGTTGTAAAACCATGGAGACTTCTCTAACAACCAATTGGAGGAAGGATAATGACACTTCAGGTGAAGAGGTTGATGCTACCATTTACTAACAACTAGTGGGTTCATTTATGTATCTTGTGAACACACAACTAGATATGTTTTATGCAGTCAGCCAACTAAGCCAAGCTATATTTAGGTTGACCAAATTGTATTGAAATGCAACTAAGCATTTTAAGGTACCTCAGGGTCACTACCTAATATGGATTATGGTACAGACGGACATAGGGAGTGAAGATGTGTGGCTTCACAGATGCAGATTGGGCAAGGAGTCGATCTGACTCAAAGAGTACATCAGGTGGAATTTTCCGTGTTGGGTCCACAATGGTTTCCTGGTACAACAAGAAGCAGATATTTGTGGCGCTCAGCTCAATAGAAGCATAATACATGGTTGCAAGTCAAACAACGTGTGAGGTGATATGGATGAGAAAGATACTTGTAGGATTGTTTGGTCAGATGATGGATCCAATTGTGGTCTATTGTGAAAATTAGATGTGAATTAAACTCTCTAAGAATTTGGTACATGATCAATCCAAGCATATAGATATATGGTATCATCATTTACAATATTGTGTGTAGAGGAAGATAACGTTTCTACAATATATTCTGACAGAGGAACAAGATGCAAACATCTTAACAAAGGCTTTGCCAAGAGGGAAGTTAAAATTCCACAAGTGCAGGATAGGAGTGGTTGATAATCCTTTTTTGGCTAAGAGGGAATGTTGAGAAGTGTAGCAAGAAAGTCTCAATTTGACTTTGCCCTGGTGAAATTGAGAAAATTCAAATTTACACATCAACAAACAACTTGGAGGTAGTTAACCTGTGTGACATGGCTCTTGTCACTCAGTTAGCTTAGTAAATTCGAGTTAGAGGGCTTGGAGTTTAGTTAAGCATGTGTAATTGCTAAATTTTTCTAATCTAGGTTAGTTATTTCCAGTTGTGTTTAGTTAATCTAGTTCTAACAGTTAATGGAACTAGTGGAAGGTTAGTTGTGTAGTGAGACAACATTCCAACTTAGTGATCATCCAGTTAACTGATCAATCAACTTAAAATAGCTAGTGCATGCAAGGAATTCAAGTTCCTCAGCGGTGGTGGAGATTCCAAGCCAATGTAACAAGCAATTGTAAACTATTTTAAGTGTCAAGTGTTTCATGCAGTCAAATGACTAATCCTTGGGAATTGCACAATCAATTGGAGGAAAATTCCCAAAAAATAGGGGCTAATTCCTCAGGATTGGTGCAAGGAAATAGGGGCTCAAGAAGAGGCATAAATTAACTAAGTCCAGGTTAGAGATTCACATTGAGAAAATATATAAGTTATTTACTTACAAGTTATGCGTAGAACAAGAAAGAAATTGTAATACATTCTATATTCATTTGATTCATGCAAAGAGGCTTGAGGGGATTTTCCTAGTTGGGTTCCCCTAGAGAAATATTGTACATGTGTGGTTTTTATTATTGCATGTTTGTGAATGTTTTTCTAAAATATGAATTAAATTTCGCCGATCAGTAGAGTGGAATTATGTCTCTTGATTTAGATTAAAATTTCTTGAGAAATTGCAATTCTATCACCAAATTTCTACGCCCCTCCCTATTCTAACATGGTAGGGGGAGTGCACAATTAGATCCCCATTATCCATTCGGTGATACACCCCACCGTTGATGTCATTTGGGGCCCATTATCATAATTCCTCCTAATGGTTCCATTGCCACCAATGATGGCTGCCACATCATTTCCATAATCCAATGACTACAATTGAATTGTGTGACCCCCCCCTTCCCCCCCTCCTCTTCCCCCTCTCTTTCCCATAATGACATGGAAAGGGTTGTGTAATTGGATCTCTACTACCCGTTGAGTGCTACCCCTCTGTCGTTTATTTACTTGGGGGTCTTGATCCAGATTTAAATAGGAATGCAAAAAATTACAGAGATAACCATAAATACAGAGATATAATAGAAATAATACTTCATTTCATTAATGTAAAACACTGAAATATGATTACAAACAAAAATAGAAATAAACTAGCTCGGGCGATGGTAGCTTATCTCCGAGGAGAGATGTGGCAGCTACATGCCTCTGAACTGTCTCACAATGAGGCTCGAAGGCCTATTTATTGTTGAGAAATAATGGAAAACCATAAACATCCAAAACCCTAACCCTAGGAGATGAAGCGCCAAACTATGGGCCCCGTTTTGGGTAAATTGGTACATCAAATTCCCAGGGTCATATCTTTGGCATACGATCTCTGTTTGACACGCACAATACCTCGTTAGAAAGATCTATTCGAGGAATACAACTTTGGGATGAGAAACATCGATCAATGGACCTATGTTTCTCCTAGTTTTCCCAAAAAACATCGTTTAGGACTTCAAAACGGCTCTGGAAGTTCAGGACTCAAAAAACTACCAAAAATAGTAAATTGTGCTACAAATAAGGAAACTGAAAAACTGAAAGAAACAATGGTGGGGTCCAAGTGGAATTGGCGGGTGGCCACCAATATCCACCTGGATCACTCCTGCCCCTTTAGGCAGTAAGGGTCCCCATTACATTGAGTTCCTCCATGAGATGAGGAAACTTCT
Organism: Pinus taeda; assembly: GCA_000404065.3. Classification (NCBI taxonomy): domain Eukaryota; kingdom Viridiplantae; phylum Streptophyta; class Pinopsida; order Pinales; family Pinaceae; genus Pinus; species Pinus taeda. The sequence continues at coordinate 46,457 of APFE030967946.1, read as the reverse complement.
GCTGAAGTTGGTCCCTGGTGAGCCACTTGCCCTGGTGAAGGAGTTGGCCTGCTTTGACAACTTGATACAGTTGGATCTTCTGCTGGCGAGTGTTCTTGATCTACATGTCCATTATCCGATCAGTTGCAGCTTGTTCCACACAATCTGGATTTAACTCTGTTGGTGTGAGCTATTCTGCAATGTCAGATGTGTCTAGTAATGGTGGAAAGTATGGCCGAAGGCGGTCCATATTGAACACTGGGTGCAGGCCAAGGAATGGAGGAATGTTGAGCTCAAATGCACTGTCTCCCATAGCCTTGGTAATGGTGTAAGGACCATATCGGAGTGGTTTGAATTTCCGATAGGCTTCGATAAGGCATTCCTTTTGCAAATGCAACCAGACTTTATCGCCCACTTGAACCTTGTGTGGCACTCGATGTTGATCATGTCATTGCTTGTACTTGGCATTTGACTTCTCCAGAATGTCATGGACCTGCTAGCGGATATGTTGGATGTGCTCAACGAAGTTGTTTGCCTTATCTGTTTCGGACTAGACATGAGCAGAATCTTCTTGACTAGCTGCAAATGGCATGGCCAGATCAATGGGACATAGCAACTAGAATCCCAAGCCCACCTGAAAAGGGCTATGGCCAGTCAGGCTATGGAGAGCCTAGTTATAGTTGTGCTGAACATAGGGGAGGCTCTCATCCCATGTGCGTGGATGATTTGAGTTGTACATGCATAGAATGTGTACGATCATCCTATTGACAACCTTTGTCTGGCCATTAGTTTGGGGATGGAAGGCTATGAACTTAGTGATTTTGGTTTCCAGCATCAACCAAAGATTGGACCAAAATGTACTGAGGAACCTTTTGTCCTGATTTGAGATGATAGATTATGGGATCCCAAAGTGTACCCACACTCATTCAAAGAAGAGTTTAGCAGTGGCTTCTGCTGTGATATTCTTCTTGCAGGCCACCATAATGGCCACCTTTGAGAACTTGTCGATGACCACAAAAACACAGTCATTTCCATGCTTAGTAGAAGGAAGGCTCGACATGTAATCCATGGAGATGGATTCCTAAGGTCGACTAGGGGTAGGCAGCGGAGTATAGAGGCCTTGCTTCTTGATGGTCGGTTTGGAAATGGCACAGGCAGTGTAGGATCTGATGTAATTTCTGACATCTTGTTGAAGATTCAGCCAATAAAAATACTTCTGCAGAACTGCCACCATTTTATTGACCCCAAAATGCCCAACAGCCCAACTGTAGTGTGCTTCCTAAATCATCTTGGCATGCTCGCTTGAAGGAACACAAAGGTGACCCTAGCAGCATAACAGGGCATCCTAGAGGTGAAAATCTAGAACATGCTGACCCTCCAAGAGTGTTTTGTATGTGTGGTCGAATTTTGGGTCTCTTTTGTAGAGAAGTGTCCAATCAAAAGTCTCGTGCCCACAAGAGTTGAGCATAGTGGTTAACGCCATGATCAGTGGTTGGCTGAGGCAATCTGCAACATTATTGGTGTTGCCCTTATTATACTTGATATTCAAATGGAACTGTTGATATTATGTGGACCACTTCTAATGGTGATCATTTTGCAACTTCCCTTGTGTCTGTATGAACTGCAGGGGCCAGTGGTCTGTGTGGATGACCATTTCCTTCCCAAAATGTAATGCTTCCATTGTCGGCAGGCCTGCACAATGGAATAGATCTCTTTGTCATAAGTGGGATACTTCTGGACTGTGTGTGAAAGTGTCTCATTGTAATATGCCAGTGGATGCCCATGTTCAGTAAGGACTGCCCGAATAGCATAGTTAGAGGCATCTCTCTCGATCTCAAATGGTTGTTGCAAGTTTGGTAATGCGAGCACTGGTGCCGAGTAGAGGCAATGTTTCAACTCTATGAATGCCTTCTGTTGAGATTCAGACCAAAAGAATTTTGCTTTCTCTCCTCCCTTGGTGACTTGACTCAAGGGCCAAGTGATATGAGAAAATCCCAACACGAACCTGCGGTAGAAGTTGGCAAGACCCAGAAAGCTGCGGAGCTCTGTCAGAATGGTTGGAGATGGGCAATCCGGAATGACTTGGATCTTGGATGGATCCACATGCATGCCCTATTCATCAATAATGTATCCCAGATACTGAACTTGGGTCATGCCAAAAGTGCATTTCTCCAAATTGGCACATAACTTGTGTTACAATAGTGTTTGGAGAACCCGTCGGATGTGGTGGAGGTGCTCTTCCCAACTCTGGCTAAAGATCAGGATGTCATCCAAGCATAAAACCACAAATGAGTTGGTGAATGGCCGCAAGATGTCATCCATTAGCCTCATGAAGGTTGCAAGATAATTTTTCAACCCAAAAGGCATAACCAACCATTCGAAAAGGCCTTCCTTGGCTTTGAAGGTAGTCTTCCACACATCGGAGGGTTCGATTGGTACCTGGTGATATCCTGACTTCAAATTGATCTTGCTGAAATATTTTGCCCCCTTCAGTTTGTCCAGAAGTTCATCAATCTGTGGGATTAGGTACCTATTCCGAACAATGATCTTGTTCAGCACCTGATAGTCAATACAGAGTCTCCAACTCCCATCCTTCTTCTGTACCAACACAGGGTGGTGAACTCGGTCGGATGTGACCTTTCTGCAATAGATCCTGAATCTGTCTCTTGATTTCATCGTTCTCTAGAAGGAAGTGCCGATATATTGGTCCATTGGGTAGTGGCGCACCTAGGGTCAGATCGATGGAGTGCTTGACCTGACAGTGTAGAGGAACCCCTACAAGGAGGTGAAGATGTCCTCGTACTCCCCCACGACCTTGTCCATTTGTAGTTGTCGTGCGGAGGGGCCCTGTCTAGAGGTTGTGGCCACTGTCTTCTTCTTTCCTTGAGGGTGTATCATTAGGAAAACAAATTTCCCGATTTTGGAAATGAGCTTACTGCATTGTTTTGCAATAACCAACAAGATGGCAATAGGTGGTGCTACCTCTGGTATCCTGTACAACTTATTTCCCAAAGTAACAATAAAAACATGAGGCCTTAACTCATATATAGCATGTCTCTTCCACAAGTATGGTTGGCCTAATAATACATCACAAACATCAAGGGGAGCAACGTCACACAATACCTCATTCGTGAAGGGCTTGATGTTGTATGGAAGGTGACTTTGCTGGCTCATGCGAAGATCCCGTCCTTGGTGAAGCCACCCGATGGTGTATGGTTGTGGATGTGTTGTGGTCGATAAGCCCAGTCACTTCACGACCTCTGGCAAAATGAGGTTCTTTTGGCTCCCGCTATTGACAATGAACTGTAGTGGAACGCCCTATACCCACATCTAGGAGTGGAAGAGGTGCTCCTCCTCCTCTGGATATTTGGGTTCCTCCTTCTGGATCTTTGTGGTAGCAATGGTGGTGTTGGGCTCCGCATTGATAATCTTCTTCCCTTTTTCATTCCCCTTATCAGGTTTTGACTCAAATTTTGAACATGCATCTGATTCTTAATACTTTAGCTCGGCCACCAGTGACTGCTTGGCCCGACACTCATGTTGTGAGTGGAGCTCTTATGGAACTCACACCACTTTCCCATGTCCTTCTTTGGATTTGCAGTGTTGTTCTTTGCTTGCAGCTTTGCGGGTTGTCCTGGGCCACCCCGCCTTGGATTTGTCCATTGTCCAACGGTTTGGGGGTGACTTTCCATTGCTTTAGATTTGCAGATCCAAAGTCTCACTTCTTCTGTTTAAACTTCTGCTCGATCTTGACAGTGTATCGGTATGTCGTGCTGAGCGAGGAGATGTCTAGAAACTCCATCTTGTCCTGGATGTACTTGTGTAGGAAGACGTGGTATTTGAGTACCAAATGTAGCTCAGAATCCTTGATACCCAACTTTGTGTGAAGGGTATGAAAAATATTGGTAAACTCTGGCATGTCTTGGTCCTTTCCCTACCGTAGTGTGGTCCACTTTATGTATTTATCCTCATAGATTTTGACAGGATAGTACTGCTCCTTGATGGCATTCCAGAATGAATTCCAAGTGGGTGCGGCTAAAAAAAGTGAGGTCGTACTTTCATCCTTCCACTCGCAGTAGGTTTGCCACCAGTCTTTGACGTGGGGGGCGGCTTTGCGAAGAGTGGAAATAATTTTTTCCCATCCAGAAAAAACACGAAAAGAAAATACCCTTCTAGCAGATTTAACCATTTATCTACAACGTTTGCATCTATCTAACCCTCAAATATGGGAATTTCAAAGTTAACTTGTACCTTAAAGGATGTGGCGCTTCCAAAGTAGCTTCTGGAAGTAGATGTATTGCCCCTGGGTAGTCGTTGAAGGATCTGGGCAAAGTTGTCCATCATCGCATTCCTTTGTCACTCGAGGGCCTCTTCAAGCAATATTTTGATAGGATCTCCTACCCCCTCATCTTTCTTTTCATCTGCCATCGGAGGCCGTCGGGATTTGCGAGGCTGATCTTGCAAAGGTTCGACTAGTTCAAGCCCTAACTCCTTCTATCCCGACCTCATTGGGGACATGCAAATAAAAACAGAGAAAGAGAAGACCACTTTGATACCACTAATCCAGATTTAAATAGGAACTCAACAAATTACAAAGATAAGCATAAATACAGAGATACAATAGAAATAATACTTCATTTCATTAATGTAAAATACTAAAATATGCTTACAAACAGAAATGGAAATAAACTAGCTCGGGGGATGGTAGCTTATCTCTAAGGAGAGATGTGGCAGCTAGATGCCTCTGAATTGTCTTACAATGAGGCTCGAAGGGCTATTTATTGTTGAGAAACCATGGAAAACCCTAAACATGCAAAACCCTAACCCTAGGAGATGAAGCGCCAAACTATGTGCCCCATTTTGGGTAAATTGGTACATCAACTTCCTGGGGTCATAACTTTGGCATACGATCTCTGTTTGACGCAAAAAAATACCTCGTTAGAAAGATATATCCAAGGACTACAACTTTGGGAAGAGAAAAATTCATCCATGGACCCATGTTGCTCCATGTTTTCCCAAAAAACGTTGTTTAGAGCCTCAAAACGGCTCCGAAAGTTTAGGACCCGAAAAACTGAAAAAATTAATAAATTGTGCTACAAATAAAGAAACTGAAAAATTGAAATAAACAATGGTGGGGGTCCAAGTGGAATTGGCAGGTGGCCACCAATATCTACCTGGATCAGGTCCATTATGTATGTGCATAACCAATGCTCTTGGCCCCTAGTCATAGCGCCTAGCCATATGAACCCTATGAGGCTCGAAGCCTATACCACCACCGCTCTTTGGTTCTTCGTCACAATGCCTAGCTATATGAACCATATGAGGCTCGAAGCCTATATTTCCAATGTTGTTTAGCACCTGGACATAGCGCCTAGCCATATGGATGAGTAATATTTGAGGCCCTTCCTATAGAACTCCAAGGACTTCTAGTCTGCGCTCAATAAATACGTAGAGTTTCAAGATCTTAGCCCATGCCTCCAAGTCATAGCATATATGGATAACATATAGATACTATATAAGTGTGCTCTCTCATGCTCTTCTTTTTGAGCTTCACTTAACCTCAGTTGTGACCATGTCTTTATATATGTATATGTGGCCATTGCTAGCATTCTTGAGTGTACTTTATCGTGGCCAATTTGGCCTATGATATATAAACAATCATAAGATTACATGGTCAAGCGAAACTCCGCTGAGATTTTGAAACAAAACCATGATGCCTCTCCATTAAGGGTGTTGTAAGGCATGAAGGCCTATTCCGCTTGAACTTAACAAGAACTTAGCATGGATTTACAACTATATGCAATGTTATCTCTCTCTCTCTCTCTCTCTCTCTCTCTCTCTCCTTAGCTTTGTAATGTACATATATGTATACTTACATAAGGTGTAGAGGCCTCCTAGGATTTTCCAGCCTTGTGATATCCAACTAGGAAAATCAATAAAAACATAAAGATCATCTCAATACAGGATTTTTCCCATTCTTCACACTGAGGGAAATAGATCAATTTTAGGCTCTTAATGACACAGAGAGAATATTTGATACATTCATGAAAGAAATCCCAAATCCATGCATGGAAATGAACATATAAATTTAGTCATTGAGTTTGTCATAGGCACTTAACCATCTACAAACATGATGCAATGAACATAAGACACATTCCTTACAAAAGGATCACACAATACATGCCTACTAATATTACAGAGCTTAAGTACACATGATTAACTAAAATGCAGAGGTCCAACCACTTTCTATACCTAACCACAAGCTAAATCTAAAGCTTAGAAGAATACAAAGATTAGAAATTAAACCATTCTGATAGATTAAGCAAGAATGATTGCACACACACTTAATGGCAAAAAAACAGTTCAGTATATATATATATTAATATATATATATATATATAATATAGACACACACACACACAAAATTATTTTTTTTCCATTAAGTTACATGAGCACATATCTGATAATAGGGAAACTTGGAAACTGAGATTGGAACTCTAACTCTCCACAAAACCTTAGATGAGTTGTAGGAAAGCTTACTTCCAATTATCATCCCCAAGCTAGATTTTAGAGCTTGAGGAAGAGTGCTCAAAGGAGCTTTTCACAAATTCAATACAATTGGGGATTTAGAGATATTTATATCTCCACCTAGTAGCCAAATAAATTAAGCACCCCAGTTCCTCCACCCAAATCTAGGCACCCTGAGAACACTTGACATTATAAATTAACAATCAATAGGAACTTTCTTGTCTCTATTTCCACAACGACTTACCCCTACTTCCATTGAACTCCCTTCCCTTTGCGCTACTTTTAGGAATGACTTTCTTTCTTCCTTTCCTCCTTGCCTTACATGGATGGGCTCTCTCTACCTCGTGAAACTCTCTTGAACACCTTCATCTTGTCTGCTTGTTCGTTTGACCATTGTTTCACTATGACTAGCACTAAACTACCACCTACTCCCTCTTGTTCCCCCTAGTCCCTTTCCCCAATGCATCTATTACAACGACCTCCTTTCCTCTTATATGCACTTGGGCCACAATTGTCCCTCTCCCAACTATGTGACCATTCCTCATTAATTTGTCCTATTTTTCTTATATCGGTTTCCAAAGAAAGCATGGACCTCTGCCCTTATTCGCTGCTGAATTTAAATGGCATAACCACTCCATTTAATTTCCACCTTGCCAGCCTTTCAGGGGTATCATAAAATGAGTCCATTTTCATTCTAATCCCAATAAATCTCCTTCCCAAGCTACGAAATTTGTGTCTCATCTTATCTTCTTATATTTTTATATACTTCAATACTGCAATATCTATAAGAGGGGGATTTTCCCAAAGGGGTTGTGACATGAAATATGATTGATTTGGAGAAACAGTGTTGAGGGTGATTGAAACCATGAGCAATGTGGTTGAGAAGCTGATCAAGATCATGTTGAATTGGAAGAACCATCATGAGCAAGAGATTTAAAGAATGGCTATGAAGATCATCACAAAATTGGTCAAGACAAACTGGAATTGTATTCAAGTGGTGGCCATCCCTAGGTCCTTGGAATCCATAGCCTCTTTATCGTACGATAGAAAGTAAATAGAAACCCATTCAAGAGATTATGATCAATCGACTAATCTGCATAATAGAATTGTCTTAGCCATGAGAACTCAATGAACCAACCAAATTGATTGGGGACAATTCTCATGCAAACACACGATAATCAGAGCAAGAATCCATGTCTGCATAAGATCCGCATGATTACATATTTGATCCATGGATTTATGTTTTTTGTCTAGATCTCCATGGATGCGTTGAAACCCTAGCCAAGCATGCTAACATAAACCCGGTTCTCACTTCACTACTTTTCTTGTCATTCACTATAATTCCTTTGAATAGTTTACAGATCTTAATTTATACACGTAGGTAATTTATATATAGTATTTACGGTTTAATTCGAGATTATTGATTTAATGGGTAAAGTTTGGAGGGGTTTCTCAAATGAAAATAGGCAACACGAGATTATATAATCCTCCTCCTTACGTGGTCGAGAAATATTTTAGTACACATATCTTGCATGAGTACCAACCATGGAATCTGTGTCTATCACTTCATACTTCCTTTCTTCTGTGGTGGTGGTTCTTCATGTGGTAATTACGCATGCATGATCATGGTTATTTCGAGTCATTCATTAAAAAAATATTGTCCATGTTTATTTCATATCTCAATTAATTATGAATAGAGAAAGGGTTGTAATTAGACACTGAAAGACTTGCTACAAGAACAATTTGATAACAATCATGCATATATGGTAAAGATTGAGTTCTTTTCTCTGCCTCAACAATTGAATGTGTATAGTGTAGATCTTGGTTGGGAGACTATGTATAATGCATGTTCGTTGACTGCTTTGCACATTTGAGCCATGGGTATGTGGAATGTACTCTTGGGCAAACATTATGGCATATTATGGCTCCAACGTTTACCTCTCATAATTAAACAAACATGTTTTTAATATATATATATATATTAGTTTATGTAAGCAAAAGTCTATTATATTGTGCCAAATGGTGCCAAATGGGAAGAAAGTAGAAACAAAAATTACAGACCTATGTTTTCTTTTCGAATCATGATCCCTATAAACATGATTATGATTTTAATTTGTGTTTAAGCTTGGTTCTATATGAAGCATGACTTATATAAGAGTTTATTGGTTGCTTCTCTTTCCACATGATGTATATCAGAGTTTAATTCTTGGTATTTATTTTTTCTTTTAAATTTATTTGTTTGGAATTCAATTTTTTTATAAGTATAATGGACTAAAATTAAAATAAAGTAAACATTTAAATATTTTTAATGTTTTTTAACCAGAAACCTTTTTAAAAACTTATGGTTAAAAATTCAACATATAAAAATTACGGTAATAATATTTATATATTTTAAGTGTTGACTTGAATTTAGTTAAATGAGTTTTTCAGGTATGTTGTTTAGTGGTTCAAGGTTGATATTGAATATGGGTTGATAGTATTGGAAGAGTGGTGTTATATATATATATATATATATATAGCTAATTCCTTTATAGCAAGTACTTCATTTGAATTTATTCAATAAAACACACTAATTCTTTTCTCATGGATAGTGATACATACTACAATACCATGTGGAAGCCATATCAATTTCCATAACTCACACAAATAGAGTTAGTTATGTAAATTCCTTCAAGACATTTTTATAATCTCATAACCCTAAAGTAATCTTAGTTTCTTTGATTATCAAGTTGAGAAAAAGTTTCTATATCCTAATATGAGTAAGATGTTTAATTTTTTGGATGCTTCAAATGGATTTGA
>APFE030967946.1:11150-27980 GCA_000404065.3 Pinus taeda | reverse complement strand
GATAGTGTACTATTAGATGCTTGACTATTTCTAGTAAGTAGTTTTTGCATGGTTGAGGAACTAGTGTCCTCAAGGATTCCGTAGTTGGACCATTGGTTATTTTGGTATGTTTGGAATTAATAGCATATGCTTTTTCTATTATTTCCTAAGCAAACTACGTAAGCACCATAGGTAAAGACTATATAAACAGGGCTTGGTTTGTTCATGAGACATATCTTCATATCTCCATAGTTCATTGAGAATTGAATAGCTTGAGAGCTAATTCTTTTTGTATTGTGAAGAGGATTTCCACTTGATTGATAATACAAAGTTGGGGTTTTATACTGGTGCTTTCCCCTAGATATATCTTGTGTTATGTGTGACTATTTCTCTTGATCAGTTATGCATGTTTCTACTTGATGTTTCTCATGAATTTGATTATGTTTCTGCCTAATGTTTTGTAGAAGTAGAACAAGTATTATGCTTTAGGACATTGCATATGTCAGTTTGTTCTACAGGTGAAATTTCTACACCTCCTTTAGGATCTTCGTGGTGGCAATGGTGGCGTTGGGCTCCACATCGATAATATTCTTCCCTTTGTCATTCCCCTTATCAGGTTTTGACTCAGAGTCTGAACATGCATCTGATTCTGAATACTTTAGCTCGGCCAACAGTGACTGCTTGGCCCGACACTCACTCATGTTGTGAGTTGAGCTCTTATGGAACTCACACCACTTTCCCGTGTCCTTCTTCGGGTTTGCGGTGTTGTTCTTTGCTTGCAGCTTTGGCGAGTTGTCCTGGGCCACCCCGCCTTGGATTTGTCCTTTGTTCAACAGTTTGGGGGTGCCTTTCCATTGCTTCAGATTTGCAGATCCAAAGTCTCGCTTCTTCTGTTTAAACTTCTGCTTGATCTTGACAGTGTATCAGTACAACGTGCTGAGCGAGGAGATGTCTAGAAACTCCATCTCATCCTGGATGTACTTGTGTAGGAAGATGTGGTATTTGAATACCAAATGCAGCTCAAAATCCTTGATACCCAACTTTGCGCAAAGGATAGGAAAAATATTGGTAAACTCTGGCATGTCTTGGTCCCTTCCCTGCCATAGTGTGGTCCACTTTATGTATTTATCCTCATAGATTTTGACAGGGTAGTATTGTTCCTTGATGGCATTCTAGAATGAATTCCAAGTGGGTGCGGCTAAAAAAAGTGAGCTTGTACTTTCATCCTTCTGCTTACAGTAGGTTTCCCACTAGTCCTTGATGTGGGGGGTGGCTTTGAGAAGAGCGGAAGTAATCTTTTCCCGACCGGAAAAATCACGAATAGAAAAATACCCTTCTAGAAGATTTAACCATTTATCTACAATGTCTGCATCTATCTAATCCTCAAATATGGGAATGTCAAAGTTAACTTGTACCTTAAAGGGTGTTGTAGAGTAGCTGCTGGAAGTAGATGTGTTGCCCCTGGGTAGCAGTTCAAGGATTTGGGCAAAATTGTCCATCATCGCATTCCTTTGTCGCTTGAGGGCCTCTTCGAGCAAGATTTTGATAGGATCTCCTGCCCCCTCATCTTTCTTTTCATCAGCCATGGGAGACCGTTGGGATTTGCGAGGCTGGTCTTGTAAAGGTTCGACTAGTTCAAGCCCTAACTCCTTATATCCCGACCTCATTGGGGACATGCAAAGAAAAACAGAGAAAGAGAAGACCGCTTTGATACCACTGACCCAGATTTAAACAGGAATGCAACAAATTACAAAGATAACCATAAATACATAGATACAATAGAAATACTTAATTTCATTAATGTAAAATACTAAAATATGCTTACAAACAAAAATGGAAATAAACTAGCTCGGGGGATGGTAGCTTATCTCTGAGGAGAGATGTGGTGGCTACATGCCTCTGAACTGTCTTACAATGAGGCTCAAAGGCCTATTTATTGTTGAGAAACAATGGAAAACCCTAAACATGAAAAACCCTAACCCTAGGAGATGAAGCGCCAAACTATGGGCCCCATTTTGGGTAAATTGGTACATCAACTTCCTGGGGTCGTAACTTTGGCATACGATCTTTGTTTAATGCGCACAATACCTCGTTAGAAAGATCTATCTGAGGACTACAACTTTGGGAAGAGTAACATTCATCCATGGACCCATGTTGCTCCATGTTTTCCCAAAAAACGCCATTTAGAGCCTCAAAATGGCTCTGGAAGTTTGGGACCCGAAAAACTGCCAAAAATAGTAAATTGTGCTACAAATAAGGAAAATGAAAAAATGAAAGAAACAATGGTGGGGGTCCAAGTGGAATTGGCAAATGGCCACCAATATCCACCTGGATCAGGTCCATTATGTATGTGCATAACTAATGCTCTTGGCCCCTAGTCATAGCACCTGGCCATATGAACCCTATGAGGCTTGAAGCCTATACTGCCACCGCTCTTTGGTTCTTGGTCACAATGCCTAGCTATATGAACCATATGAGGCTCGAAGCCTATATTTCCATTGTTTTTCAGCACTTGGACATAGCGCCTAGCCATATGGATGAGTAATATTTGAGGCCCTTTTTACTATAGAACTCCAAGGACTTCTAGTCCGTGCTCAATAAATATGTAGAGTTTCAGGATCTTAGCCCAGGCCTCTAAGTCATAGCATATATGGATAACATATAGATACTATATAAGTGTGCTCTCTCATGCTCTTCTTTTTGAGCTTCGCTTAACCTCGGTTGTGACCATGTCTTTATATAGTATATGTGGCCATTGCTAGCATTCTTGAGTGTACTTTATTGTGGCTAATTCGGCCTATGATATATAAACAATCATAATATTACATGGTCAAGTGAAACTCCGCTGAGATTTTGAAACAAAACCATGATGCCTCTCCATTAAGGGTGTTGTAAGGCATGAAGGCATATTCCGCTTGAACTTAGCAAGAACTCAACATGGATTTACAACTATATGCATTGTTCTCTCTCTCTCTCTCTCTCTCTCTCTCTCTCTCTCTCTTCTATATATATATACTATATATATATATATTATATATATATAATATATATATATAAAGTTACATCCCTCCTGAGCTTTGTAATGTACATATATGTATACTTACATAAGACGTAGAGGCCTATCTCTCCTAGGATTTTCCAGCCTTGTGATATCCAACTAGGAAAATCAATAAGAACATAGAGATCATCTCAATACAGGTTTTTGCCCATTCTTCACACTCAGGGAAATAGATCAATTTTAGGCTCATAATGACACAGAGAGAATATTTGATACATTCATGAAAGAAATCCCAAATCCATGCATGCAAATGAACACATAAATTTAGTCATTGAGTTTGTCATAGGCACTTAACCATCGACAAACATGATGCAATGAACATAAGACACATTCCTTACAAAAAGATCACACAATACATGCCTACTAATATTATACAGTTTAAGTACACATGATTAACTAAAATGTGGAGGTCCAACCACCTTCTATACCTAACCACAGGCTAAATCTAAAGCTTAGAAGAATACAAAGATCAGAAATTAAACCATTCTGATAGATTAAGCAAGAACGATTGCACACACACTTAATGGCAAAAGAAATTCAGTATATATATCTATATATATAATAGACACACACACACACACACACACACAAAAATGTTTTTCTTCCATTAAGTTACATGAGCACATATCTGATAATAGGGAAACTTAGAAACTAAGATTGGAACTCTAACTCTCTACCCAACCTTAGACAAGTTGTAGGAAAGCTTACTTCTAGTTATCATCCCCAAGCTAGATTTTAGAGCTTGAGGAAGAGTGCTCAAAGGAGCTTCTCACAAATTCAATACGGTTGGGGATCTAGAGATATTTATATCTCCACCTAGTAGCCAAATAAATTAAACACCCTAGTTCCTCCACCCATATCTAGGCACCTTGAGAACACTTGACATTATAAATCAACAATCAAGAGGAATTTTCTTGTATCTATTTCCACAACAACTTACCCCTACTTCCATCGAACTCCCTTCCCTTTGTGCTACTTTTAGGAATGACTTTCTTTCTTCCTTTCCTCCTTGCTTCACATGGATGGGCTCTCTCTACCTCGTGAAACTCTCTCAAACACCTTCATCTTGTCTGCTTGTTCGTTTGACCATTGTTTCACTGACTAGTACTAAATTGCCACCTGCTCCCTCTTGTTCCCCCTAGTCCCTTTCCCCAATGTATCTGTTACAATGGCCTCCTTTCCTCTTATATGCACTTGGGCCACAATTGTCCCTCTCCCAACTATGTGACCATTCCTCATTAATTTGTCCTATTTTTCTTATATCAGTTTCCAAAGAGAGCATGGACCTCTGTCCTTATTCGCTGCTGAATTTAAATGGAATAACCACTCCATTTAATTTCTACCTTGCCAACCTTTCAGGGGTATCATAGAATGAGTCCATTTTCATTCTAATCCCAAGAAATCTCCTTCTGAAGCTATGAAATTTGTGTCCCATCTTATCCTTTTATATTTTTATATGCTTCAAAATTGCAATGCCTATAAGAGGGGGATTTTCCCAAAGGGATTGTGACATGAAATATGATCGATTTGTAGAAACAATGTTGAGGGTGATTGAAATCATGAGCAATGTGGTTGAGAAGCTGATCAAGATCATGTTGAATTGGAAGAACCATCACGAGCAAGAGATTTAAAGAGTGGCTATGAAGATCATCACAAAATTGGTCAAGACAAACAGGAATTGCATTCAGGTGGTGGCCATCCCTAGGTCCTTGGAATCCATAGCCTCTTTACCGTAGGATAGAAAGTAAATAGAAATCCATTCAAGAGATTATGATCATTCGATTAATCTGCATAATAGAATTGTCTTAGCCATGAGAACTCAATGAACCAACCAAATTGATTGGGGGACAATTCTCATGCAAACACACGATAATCAGAGCAAGAATCCATGTATGCATATGATCTGCATGATTACATATTTGATCCAGGGATTTCTGTTTTTTGGTATAGATCTCCATGGATGCGTTGAAACCCTAGCCAAGCATGCTAACATAAACCCGGTTCTCACCATCGCGAGTTTCACTTCACTACTTTTCTTGTCATTCACTCTAATTCCTTTGAATTAACATGGTAGTTTACAGATCTTAATTTATACACGTAGGTAATTTATATATAGTATTTACGGTTTAATTCGAGATTATTGATTTAATGGGTAAAGTTTGGAAGGGTTTCTTAAATGAAAATGGGAATTTCTTTTGGGCCTATAAAATAGGCAACACGAGATTATATAATCCTCCTCCTTACGTGGTCGAGAAATATTTTAGTACACATATCTTGGATGAGTACCAACCATGGAATCTATAAGTGTCTATCACTTCATACTTCCTTTCTTCTGTGGTGGTGGTTCTTCATGTGGTAATTACGCATGCATGATCATGGTTATTTGGAGTCATTGATTAAAAAAATATTGTCCATGTTTATTTCATATCTCAATTAATTATGAATAGAGAAAGGGTTGTAATCAGACACTGAAAGACTTGCTACAAGAACAATTTGATAACAATCATGCATATATTGTAAACATTGAGTTCCTTTCTCTGCCTCAACAATTGAATGTGTATAGTGTAGATCTTGGTTGGGAGACTGTGTATAATGCATGTTCGTTGACTGCTTTGCACATTTGAGCCAAGGGTATGTGGAATGTACTACATTTACCTCTCATAATTAAACAAACATGTTTTTATTATATATATATAAAAGCAAAAGGCTATTATATTGTGCCAAATGGGAAGAAAGTAAAAACAAAAATTACAAACCTATGTTTTCTTCACCATTTGTTCGAATCATGATCCCTATAAACATGATTATGATTTTAATGTGTGTTTAAGCTTGGTTCTATATGAAACATGAAACATGATTTATATAAGAGTTTATTGGTTGCTTCTCTTTGCACATGATGTATATCAGAGTTTATTTTCTCTTGTAAATTTATTTGTTTGGAATTCAATTTTCTATAAGTATAATGGACAAAAATTAAAAATGATGATCACTTTATTAAGTAAATATTTAAATAATTTTAATTTCAACCAAAAACATTTTAAAAAAACTTATGGTAAAAATTCAACATATAAAAATAACTAATAAATATTTATAATATATTTTAAAGTATTGACTTGATTAGTTAAATGAGTTTCAGGTATGTTGGTAAGTGGTTCAAGGTTGATATTGACATGGTGATTAGTAAATGGAGGTTGGTGTTATATATATATATATATAATTCCTTTATAGCAAGTACTTCATTTGAATTTATTCAATAAAACACACTAATTCTTTTCTCATAGGTAGTGATACATACTACAATACCATGTGGAAGCCATATCAATTTCCATAACTCACACAAATAGAGTTAGCTAGGTAAATTCCTTCAAGACATTTTTATAATCTCATAACCCTAAACTAATCTTAGTTTCTTTGATTATCAAGTTGAGAAAAAGTTTCTATATCCTAATATGAGTAAGAAGTTTAATTTTTTGGATGCTTCAAATGGATTTAATGTATAACATTTAAAAAAAATATTCCATATCAACTGTAAATAACACAGGTTTATTTTCATCTTAACTAAACTATATATATAATATATATATATATAGATAGATAGATAGATATAGATTAGATATAGAATAGATATATTAATGTGCCAATTTGTCTATTTTAACTTTGGATCTATCTTGAGTGGAAAGAGATCAAACCTCCAAGGTGCAAATCTTTCTTCACAACTTTTTTAATGTAAAAAAGATTCTCGCCTTTAAGGATATGATCCCTTGAAACATGATAGATATGAAGTTAAAATGGATCTATGATGATTTGAACCTGAATGAATGAACAACCTGAGTACCATTGGTAAATGTGGAAGTATTGTGGGTATCGTGCAAAAGAATGTACTATTTTTGTAGGACATGTTTATCTAATCAAAGTGTCATGTTTTGAATTTTTTTTTCATTTAGATGTCATTTTTTAATGAAATTACAACATAAATATAAAACTTTCTATGCCTTCCTGGATTCCGATGTAGAATTGAAAGTTTTAGAAATAGCTTGGTGGGAATTAGAAATATTGTGGAAACGCCAATCTCATGTATGCTTATTTATATTTCTTAATTTCATTCCATTTGTAGGCGAAAATTGATACATGTGTTTTTTTTATAGCTCAAGCTTGAACATTGCATTCCACTTTGTAGTTGTGAGCTAAATATCATTGCTCCTCTTTCATGTTTTCTGAAGTCCATAGGGTAGGGAAGTAATATCATTTCTCATTAGGACCCTTGCATCCAAGTTTACACCTGTATTGGCCAAATCATCTGCAACAAAATTGTTCATTCTCAACACATGAAATAAAACACCCCCATCCTCCCCATAGGCCATCCTAAAGGCAGAAGAGGGTGTTACTATCATTGACTCGACCTCCACAGTCTTGTCATGGAAATGGGATCTTAAAATTTTGTCAAAATTAAATTTACTTGAAAATAAAAATTAACACCATTGTTGCATCTAGTATGTCAAGAGCTTTTAGGTGGTATAAAATCTTTCAAAAATTGACTCCCAAATCACAAGATATGGCTATTTGAAGCCAAGTCATTAAGCTCTAGCGATGTCATCATTTTCCTTCCACATGGCACCCATGTGCTAGCCCTCCACCCTCTAGGGGAGGTATACATCATCAGGTCTACCCTAGTGGCATTGCCACATCATTAATCTTCCCCGAGACCTCGTCATCCTATTCCACGATAATTCCATGTATATCGCTCATCGACCCTTTGGGCCCATTGCCATATTGTGCATAACACTTACCACCTCGAGGTCTTGAGGCTGAAGGTTTTAACGTTAAATACGAGTAAGTATTCTTATCAATATTGCCCATTTTAATATCACCTAACCCCCTTCTGAACTCATGTGAAACTCCTCTGACACACTGCCAAGTGCTAAGGTCGTAGGTGACATCATCTTGTCCTATGCTTCTCCCTTCCCTTGGCCTTGTTAGAAAGCGTTCACACTAGGGTGAGACAAAAATTTCACCCATCATACAATAGAAGAAACCCCTTTGATAAGCCTTTGGCAATTAGAAATATCTACAAGGATGCTGCCACACACACACACACACATATGTCAATGGGGAACATCCACTATGCATAGAAAACCCATCTTGATCTTATTTATGCATATGTATGAATATGTAGTAACATGGATGCCCTTCACTCATAGTTAAATATAGGCTATCCTTCCTGAGCATATGCAACATATATATTTATATAGTACAAGAACATCCTCAACATTTTTCGTAGTTGACCTATTTCTCCTCAGATTTAGCACACATATGTATATATGATTATTTATACAGGCATGCCCTCAAAAATCATAATAAAACATAAAACCACTCATGAAGCCATAGTTAGCTATCAAGGCATGTCAAAGTTATGGGGGTCATCAACCTCCCACACATGCACATTCATTAAAACATTCATATGAATTACACAATGAACAAGAACATCCCATTAACAAAAAATGCCATATACCAACAATATAACATCACAGTGAAATGATATTCACAATAGCATAAGTAAATCACTTATATTTTTCTTCAGACTTAGTCAAGGTTCCAAATTCACCCCCAAAGTCTCTCCTTCTACTAGTTTTCCTATAAGTTGGCTAGTTTTTATAACTCTTACTATAATATGAATTTTGTCTCCTAAATCTCTTTGTCAATCCATGCATCCTACTGTGACCTAATTCTCCTTACGCAAGACACCATGTATAGAACCTAGAAAGAAGGTTGTAGATAGTTCTCTTGTTGATTCCCTAAGTGCATCCAAAATTTAGTGCAAAGAATCTAACGTGCATTTGAAATATTCGTAGGATGATGAAAACATATAGTTATTTTAATCATCATTCTATTAAGAAAGATATAACTAAACTACTTATGCATTTAATATGTCCACCCAAAATTAGAAATACTTATTTGATATTGTGTACTTTATGTACTTCCTATAAATCATATATTTAATTTGCTTCAACAATTTTAAGAAAAGAATTTGCATTACTCAAATATATACATACATTATAGAATTAAAACCAATTCAAATCTTCTAAAATTTAAATTAAATTCCTACTTTACATAACGAAAAATAAATCCACACTTACATTAAATACACATGTGAAAAATAAAATGAGATTCACTACTACTCATGAATACTAACTCTCAAGCAAATCACACTAACTTAAATTAAGTCAAAACTTCTATTCTAAGAAAATATAATTTGAAAGCAAATAACTACACTTTTCACACTTATTTCTACAAATAGAAATCCAAAAAATTAGAAAAGGAAACTACAACATTGTTATTCAAGTGGACCATGCTTAAAAGAAATGGAATCTTTGTTAAACTTATTCATAACATTTAGGCAATGATATTCTATTAATGCAAGGCTTACAAAAGAAGCATAGGAAGAACCAAAACTTGAACTTTCATTGGCATTATGGCGTAACATCAATCTCTGTGTGCCAATAAGGGTACATTTATACTAAAACTACATGAACGACTTATTATATAAAGACAAAAGCATGTTTTAACGACTTAAAAAATAAATATTAGATTTAAACCAACTTGAGTATCAAACATGATGAAGTGCTTTCAAAATATTTGTTTTGATTTTATATTTATAAAACAAAATAAAACTTAATGGGTTGGCTTAAGTGATTGAGTGTTGTGAATTTCAAGTAAGAGGTCACAAGGTCAAGTTTATAAGAGGGCTATTTTTGTGTATAATCTAAATTTCACTTTTTATAAGATAGCTAATTTTGTGTATAATCCGAATTTCACTAAAATGTTTTTGTTAAACTAAATTTCCAAAATTACAACTAACTAATCTAACCTAAGTACATAAATTTACAATAATTTACAAAATTCTATAAACACATAAAATTTTGCAATAATTTACAAAATTCTATAAACACTTGCAAAACTTTCACAAAACTTTATAAAAACTAAATAAGAAATCATAAAAATCTGAAATGACATGTCTATAATTCATTGTTAGTTCCCAAAAATTATTACAATTCCTAATAACACATCAACTCATTAATGAGAAAAAGAACGTAAACATGAAAGTAAGGGAAAGGCAATAAGTGTCTCAAAATAGAGTCCCATAATCTTTGTTCAGAACGAAAAAGCTTCAATATATTATATGAGGAATATAAGAGTCCAAAAAAATTAGAACATCCAAGATGTTCTAAAAAAGTCAATAATCCAAATATTGTCTTATATGCTCCTATAGTCAGCTAGGATGAAAAACAGATTATCTAAGTTAACTAAATAACTATCTATGTTTTGTAACCAGTACAGAAAAGCATGATAAAGAGGGGAATTTTGAAACTAAAATAGAAAAGCATCTGCTGTTGAGACACAAATCAAATATCTGAAACTAGAAGTCCGGCAATGCAAAATCTTAGATCTAGAATGTAGTCCCATAATCTATATTATCGGTAATAACTCGGTGCTATGCATCCTCCTCGATTCAAATTTGTTTTTCCCCATAAAATAGTTCCTTGTTTTGAAATTTCTATCAAACCACATCCCTACATCAACATTTAGTTTTATTACATAATATTAATATACATATCACATAACATGTATATTGTTGCATTGGTAGAGTTTGGATTGTATATGTAAGGCATATATGGTAGTTTGGTGTATAATAACCATAGTTGTGAAAATTAAGCATGGCTTTGGTTTTGAGATTTATTCATAGGTTAAAAGTTATAAAATGATGCCATGTGTAATTTGTAGGGTAAATATTTCTTATGTCAATCGAATCTGATCGCCCAACACTCTCTTCATGACCCACACTACTGCATACATCTTTTAACCATCAAGGAGGTGGTGTCCTCTAAGGGAGTGGTGTCAAATAGTGGACATCTTACATACCTAACCGAACAACATGTTGCACCAGGAGGTGGTGTCCTCAAGGGAGTGATGTGAAATAGTGGACATCTTACATACCTAAGATGTAAGATGTTACTAACCGAACAACATGTTGCACCTTTTAATGTTTTTGTCATATTTATCACTTACCTAATGATATAGCAACTTTTTCCGACATGCGTTTAACATTGTTCTCATTGCCTTTGTGCAGACCACATGACCCAAAACATCACCTAACTGTGAAAGAGATAAATTTGCAACACGAATTGATAATTGTGAGCTAACTAGAGTTTGCCATGTGGTTGACTCAAAATGTCCCTCTTTAATGTTAGGATAAGTAGCTGGAAATCAATGAACATGCTATATCTTCAACGATGGGTTGATGCTAATGTTTCGAAGTGTATGTGTGCATTTAACATTGCTGGTAATATTTTTTTTTTAAGAAGATAGAGGTTGTTAGACTGATGTAATGGTTTGTATGTGATGGGTTAAGAAATTGAAAAATAATGTTAACAAAATATTCTATGTTTTAGATGTTATTTTTTATGGATTAGAACATGGTTAGATTTTTAATTATTCTTTAAAATAATGGTAACATTGATCATACCCTTAAACAAGTATCATTAAAATAAGTAATCCATATTTACATAGGTTAATTCTTAATAAAATTGAATGAATACCTTTATTTTCATCCCTGCACATTATGATCATAATAGTTTTGTAGGATACCCTCATATCATTGCCATCATTCCAAATAATCTTTCTCTACCATTTTTCACTTCTCATTTCAACATTAGGACATAGCAAATAAGAACATATGATACAATGGTAGATATGAACATATGATACAATGGTAATCATATCTATAAATATTTAGAAAGAAGAATGTAGCATTGGGTATAGGTTCTTATCTTTTTAATCTAGCTTTGGGTATAGGTTCTTAACTTTTTAATGAAGCTTTGGGTGTAGGTTCTCAACTTTTTAAATGCCTAAAAAGGATGAGTTAAATTTACATATTTTGTCGAGATTTATAACATCAAGTATAATCTAATACAAAGGATTTTAAGATTTCTCAAAATTTATATGTTTTAAAATATTTTTAAATATATGAAATATAGATATTATAATTATAAATTAAAAATATTAAATATTATAATTATTTTTTTAAAAAATAATTATTTAAAATTTATATATTTAAGAAATTATAAATATTTGAAAGTATATTAAATATACGTATTTAAAAATATAATAAACAATGAATGTTGAAATAGAGTTGGAACTACTAGTTTCTTACTCGAGAGAGAGTTAGGAGCTTGGTAGAGAGCTATGTAATGTTTTGTATGTGGTATGTTAATCACTGTTTCATTCAATAATGTTGAAAATATGTTTTGTGTTCTACATATTTTATGGACTAGTATTCATGCTTTTATGCATTGTGTAGTGAATATGAAAATAACATAAATCGCATATATTTTGTTCTTATTTCTTTAACATTACGTACCACAAATGATACTATGAACTATAAAAAAGGGTCTTGCCAAACAATATACTTGTTCACTAAGTTGTAAAGTTATCTTCCCCTATAGTGTAAGTTCTTGTCATGGTTTTAATGCATGAAAAACAACTAGGTAAGAATATGTTTCTAAACATATTGTCCAATGATGAATTACACAAGATATAGGTAGTTGTGAATTAAAACAATAGAGTTTCACCCATTTTTTATAACATCTCTTCATAGAGAGGAAAATATATCATCATAATCTATCAAATATAAGCTTTATTAACAAATTTAAGTTAGCATAAACAAAAATGTAGAAAGGCTTCAATACTATACAATGGTTCACACATTATTTGCTAGCCATGGATACTTATTTTACATAACTAAAGAAGATGGCAAATGTTTGGATCTAACTACATGATGTAAACATGAACAAGGACCCTTCTAAAATCAAACAAACAAAATTTTCATCATATCATAAAAGAAAACACATGCATATCTTTTTTTCAAGTCATTGCAATCGAGGACTTGTGTACCATGGTATATCAATGTGACAATACACATCTTATATTTACCTCATTCTAGAATGAGATTAGGTATGCTTTGATCACTGCTCCAAACTATTCCTTATCATGGGTAATTGATCTAGATTTATGAAGGAACGAAATGAAAAACATATTTAAACAAAAACATAGATATACAAAAAACATAACTTCAATTAGTAAATAGCAAATGCTAAAAAAAAAATACATGTAGAAAAGAAATAAACTAGCTCAGACAATGGTAACTTATCTCTGAGAACAGATGTGACAACCACATGCCTTATGAACTGAGTTACAATGAGGCCTTGACACCTTTTTATCATCAAGAAACAATCAGAAACCCTAAACATCCAAAAAATAACCCTATGAGATGAAACGACAACCTTTCGTGGGCCTCGATGGAGTTAGTTGGAATATCAACTTGGCATAGTTGTAACTTTGGCATACGATCTCTATTTGGCACCCACAATATCCCGTTAGAAAGGTCTGTCCAAGGATAAAAAATTTCGATCGCAAATGGCTAACCTTCCAATATTGTTTGTCCATTTCCCCAAATAAGCCATTTAAGGCCTCAAAACGGCTCTGGAAATCCAGGACCCAAAAAATTGCTAAAAATAGAAAGTATGCTGGAAAATGGGAAACTGAAAGGAAATATTGTTAGGGGTCCAAGTGGAATAGGTGGGTGACCACCAATATCCACCTGTATCATTTCCTCTTATTATAGGTGGGTTATTTCCGAATAGCATCAGAGAGTGTCTTACTATGATATGCCATCACATGCCTTTGCTGGGTGAGAACTACATCTATCTCAATTTCAAATGATTGTTGCAGGTCTAGCAATGTGAATACTAGTGAAGAAAAAATGTGATGTTTTAGCTCAAAAACTTCATTTTGTTGTGCCCTGGATCAAAAAAACTTTTCTTTCATTCGACCCTTGGTAAATTGACTCAAAGGCCATTTGATATGAGAGAATCCCAACACAAACCTTCACTAGAAATTGGAAAGGCCCAAAAATATGCAAATGTCTATGAGAGTTGTCAAGAATGGCCAATCCCAAATAACTTGGATCTTAGTCGGATCCACATGCATGCCTTGATCATTAATTATGTAGCCTAGATATTGGACCTGATTCATGCCAAAGGAGCATTTCTCCAAGTTGAAAAATAACTTGTGATGTTGTAGGTTTCAAGGACATTTAGAATATGTTGCAAGTGCTCTACCCAACTCTTGTTGAAAATGAGGATGTCGTTCATATATACAACCACAAATTAGCTAGTGAAAGGTTGCAAGATTTCATCCAACAACCTCATAAAAGTTGTAGGGGCATTGTCAACCTGAAGGGCATGGCCAATCACTCAAAGAGGACCTCCTTGTATTTGAAGGTGGTATTCCATACATTTGTGGGTTCTATTGGAACTCGGTGATAGCTAGACTTCAAATCAATCCATTGAAGTACTTGGCCCCCTTATGCTAGTCCAAAAGGTCATCAATCAATGGGATTGGGTACCTTTTCCTGAAAATGATCTTATTCGGTGCCTGATAATTAAGGAAAATTCTCCATGTCCCATCCTTCTTTTGTACGAGTATAATTGGTCTCCCACAAGGTGAGTAACTTGGTCGAATGTGCCCTTTTTGTAGTAAATCCCATATCTATTACTTTATTTCCAAATTTTATAGAAGAAAGTGGTTGTATATTGGCCCCTTAATTAGAGTTTATCTAGGAGTTATATCGATTGAATGCTTGAACTAACGGTGCAAGGCTACTCCTGTGGGTGAGGAGAAGATGTTCGTTACTCCTCCATGACCTTATCAAATTGCTTCTGATGCAAGGAGGAACCATTTCCAGGGACCATGAACGTGGCCATGATCTTCCCCTTACTTTGAGAGAGAATTAGAAAGAAAACAAATTTCCTAGTATGGGAGATGGTCTTACTGCATTTCTTAGTAGATATCAAAGCAATGGCGATAGGTAGGGCTACCTCTGGTATCCTATATAGTTTTCTTCCCAAAGTAATAATAACAGTGTGAGGTCTAGACTCATACACAACATGATGCTACCATAAGTATGATTGGTGTAATAAAACATCAAAAACTTCAAGAGGAGCAACATCAAACAATACCTCATCCATGAAGGGCTTGATGTTGTAGGGAAGGCTGCACTGCTGGCTCACACAAAGATCTCATACTTGGTGAAGCCACCCGATGGTGTATGATTGCGGGTGTGGTATGATCAGCAGGCCCAACCGCTTAACAACCTCTATTGATATGAGGTTCTTTTGGCTCCCACTTGTAGGTTTTAACCCCATACAAAAATTACTTGCATACGAATTCTATAAAATAGAAAATAAACAAAGGCGACAGCACAACACATAAAACAAATATACACAAATATTTTCCCCTATATCCCAAAATCAGGACTACCATCTTGAATTTTCATTATATTCCTTTTAATGTTATAATACATATATATACATGCGAAAGAATCCAATACCATGGACTGAAAAACCATCGTGCCCAAAACCATGTGCTAAAACCATGCACAAAACCATAGGTAGGTTTGTCCCACCTAATATAGGGTCCCAAAAACAAATTCCCTGGGGCACTGCCCTGGACCTCGTAGAGGGGGGCTACCTGCCCCCCTCAAACCCCCTGGACGGGGGGGTTGCCACCCCCCTTGTGACCCCCCTGCTACGCAATATAACACACCCAACACCACTGTCGATAATGAACTTCAATGGATAACCCTTCACTCACACAACTTTGCTTTGTCCTTCTTCATATTTGTGGTGCTATTATTTTCTTCTAGCTTCAATGGATTATCCTAGATCACTCCACCTTGGCCTTTGTTATGTGGTTTGGAGTTGCCTTTTCCTAGCTTCAGATTTGTAGATCAAAAGTTTCACTTATTCTGTTTAAATTTTTGCTCGATCCTCGCAACATATCAGTATGTTGTGCCAAGCGAGGAGATGTCCAGGAATTCCATTTATGCTTGTATTTATTTGTGAAGACAACCATGGTACCTGAGTATCATATGCCGCTCATAATACTTGATACCTAACTTCATGTGTAGGGTATGAAAAATGTTCATGAACAACGACATATCTTGGTCTCTTTCCTGTCTTAGTGTGGTCCACTTTATGTACTTATCTTCATAGATCTCAACATGGTAATATTTTTCCTTAACAACATCTCAGGAATAATTCTAAGAGGGTGTGGGTGAAAATAGTGAGGGTCCCTCCTCGTACCTCTGCTCACAGTAAGCTTCCCACAAGTTAGGACATGGAGGGTGCCTTTGAGGAGTGTAAAAGTAATATTTTCCCTATCAAAAAATTATGGACCTAAAAATATCCTTCCAGTAGATTTAACCATGTATCTAGGGCATTTGCATCTATTTGGCCTTCAAATATAGGAATTTCAAAGTTAACTTGTACCTTAGAGGAGGTGATGCCTCCAAAGTGATTGTTGGATGAATATACTTTGCATGTTGATACTGGCCGAAGGATCTAGGAAAACGTGTCCATCATATCGTTCCTTTCTTGGGCAAGGGCCTCTTTGAGAAACATTTTGAAAGGATATCCTACTCCCTCATCTTTATTTTCTTCTGCTGTGGGATGTTGTTGGTGTCGGGAAGGCTATTCTTATAAGGGTTCAACCAGTTCAAGTCCCAAGTCCTTATACTTTGACCTTGTTGGGGACATGCAAAAGAAATAGAGAAAGAACATACTGCTCTAATATTTTTAATTTGAATTTGTGGAAAACCTGTGAGCAGTTATGAAACCAACGTTTCGGACTAACTCGGTGAGTCCATCATCAGGGCAATGGGATAGTATTTGAGAAGA
>APFE030967944.1:3261-13294 GCA_000404065.3 Pinus taeda | reverse complement strand
AGAATTCCCAACTCAAACAAAAGATTCTTATGGAATTGCACACTTCTCCCTTAAGAGGGCACTCAGGATTTTTAAAAACTTACCACAGGGTTAAGAAGGAATATTTTTGGGATGGCCTTAAATTGGATATTCAAAATCTTGTGGCGGAATTTTTGGTTTGCCAACAAAATAAAGTTGACACAATTAAGACCCTAGATCTATTACAACCTTTATCCATTCCAAGACAACGTTTGGAAGAGGTTTCAATAGATTTTATCATAGGTTTACCCAAGTCCGAAGGAAAGAGTGTCATCATGGTGGTTGTTGACAGACTTACCAAGTATGCACACTTGTTTTCATTATCACATCCATTTAAAGTCAATACATTTTCTATTGCATTTATGGAAAAATTCAAAAGCTACATGGAAACCCAAAGATTATTGTAAGCGACAGAGATCCCATTTTCACTAGAAATTTTTGGACATAATTATTTTCTTGTCGTAGTACTCAGTTAGCTCATAGCTCATCTTATCATCCTTAATATGATGGGAAAACTGAGATAGTAAACAAATGTTTGGAAGGATATCTTCGTTTCTTTATATCTGATAAACAGACACAATGGGTCAAATGATTGCCTCTAATTCAATGGTGTTATAACACTTCCTTCCATACTACAGCAAAAATCACCCCATTTATGGCACTTTACTGATATCATCCACCATCCTTCACATCATATTTAAGAGAAAATTCTAAGGTTGAAGTAGTGGAACATCACATCGAGCATCAACAACAAGTTCTCCAACTCTTTAAGGATAACCTCACGTTGGCGTAGAATAGAATGAAACAATGAGTAGATCAACATCGCAGCAAAACAAGTTTTTATGTAGGTGATTGGGTATTCCTACGACTACAACCATATAAAAAAATGTCCCTCAAGCAAGCTAAGAAGGATAATAAATTATCACAAAAGCATTATGGTCCATAGAAGGTGTTGCAAAAGATTGGTACTATTGAAAATAAATTGGAGCTTCCTACAGCTTCCCGAGTGCACCCAGTTTTCCATGTTTCATGTTTAAAGAAGGTTATAGGTGACAAACTCCCAGTTCAATCAATATTGCAAGAACTTGACGAGAAAGGACAAATCATATTGGAACAGGAAGCAGACACAGAAACAAGAACTCGACAGCTACGAAATCGATCAATTTCAGAGTATCTCATCAATTGGAAGAACTTATCCACTGAATATTCCACATGGGAGGATGAGAATCTATACAGAAGCATCTAGAACTACTCAAGCGTTGAGGACAACACTTTTCGGAAGGAGAGGGGCATGTTAGGTCCCTATAATACTAGTGATTTGCCCATTATTATTGTCATTGTAGCCCTTATTGTTATTATTGTGCCCCTATTGTCCTCATATTGTTATTAGTGTGCCCCATAGAAACCCACTATTGTTATTCTTGTGCCCTTATGTTATTATTGTTATGTCGGTTTGATTATATTGTGACCCCTTAGACTCCTATATATAGAAGGGAGGTTTAGTTATTTGTGTCATCCAAGAATTGCTCATTTTTGTAATGTAAAGGAGGTTGCCCCCTCAAAGATGTTGAATTCTAAGGTGTTGATCTATCTTTTCTATCTATTTGTGAGTTGGTTTCACAACAATGAACAAGTAATCTACAAGTCATAATAACAAATCCAAGCATAGGAATCTCATACTTATCTAAGAATCGCTAAGAAGAATTGATTCCTTATCACATTAGCTGCATTATCATCTAATAAGTCATATTTTCATTGTTCATTCATTTACAAATCAAAACATGATGAGATCCATACATCATCATTGTCATAAAACATACTCATAACCAACATATAACCAACATAAATAATAAGGATACAACGACCATATAATCCACACATAAACCAATACATTTACACGAAATAAAAAGAAGAAGGAAATCTTATTAATGAATGCAAAATCCAATTGGGTTTTGGACTTCCACGAATCACTTGACCATAGATTGGTTAAACCAAATATTTCTTTCAGCCAATCAGTCTTGTGCCATATTCCAAGCATGGATGTGGGAATCATAACTTAAAAAAAGGATCGAATGAGCATGGATGACACTAGATTTTGCCACCTACACCGTGAGGAATTTACTGTCTCCTAGTCCCTATGCTTTACTACAATCCACAGTCTGATTCAAAGATCACTGGGACATATTCGAGACACTACCCTCCAAGATTTTTCATATATCCCATCTTGAGATTCCTAGGCCCAATGGAGAGCAACCACCTCTAGGATTTACGGTATATCCCTCCATTCACTGGTCAAGGAATCTTAGGCCTAGCGAGGAACACAATACCTAGCTTTACGCAACAGACAATCTGGTTCAAGGGTTACTAGGCCAGTGGCTTTACCACAATCCATAGTCTGGTTCAGGGATCACTACGCCATGTGTTCTTCCTTTCAGAGATCCACCTCACTCGACATCGAATCCATCTGGAAATCCAACTCCAAGACATGAGAACCCATCACCACGAGGTTATCCATAAATGGCAAGGCTAGGGTGAAAAACATTTTCGTACCCAGAAAAACCCATGCCAATGACAACAATAGAACCAAGAACACACATGCATAACCATGCATGCCAAAACTAGCAAGGAAATCACACATGAAAATCGATACTTGCAAACAATCCCACTGTAGATGCTAGATTATGCCATTCCTTGCTTGATCCTTGCTTTCTTTTTCCTTCTTTGCTGTTCTTGATCCAATGCTGAAGTACTCCAATAAAACTATGTGTGTCTAAGAGTGTGTGAGCGAGAATAGAGAGAGAGATCCAAAACTAAACTGACAAAAGGTTACCAATTCATCCTCAAAAGCCTTTTTATTAATGAAGCCTCTATTTTCTTATTTTTCCATTATTTTCCTTCATTTTCCTCTTCACATACAACATGTGACCTTTCACCATCCTTTTCTCCTATTTTCCATTATTTTCATAATTAAATGCCACTTTTCCTTTCCAAATCCCTTCCCATTTCCTTTCCCAATTTCCTTTAGCCATAATAACCGAAATTAACACCCACTATGATGTTTTTCCCACCATTCAATTTGGAATACATGTCCCATGACCTTGGTCTTATATTTTTTTACATGGATTTTTTGACCAGGGCTATTGCATCTACCTCATCCTCAAGGTTAGTTCACCCGACCAGTCCAAAACTTTGATTAATATGCAATCCATTGTCAATGTCGTGAACGTAAATTCAAAAGGCTCAACTCCCCCATTTCTTCTAAATTTATAGATCTTTCACTACAACATGCACAATTGTCTTGTTGATTCGGGCTCATCAACTAATGTCATGCCTTTATCAATTTACAAGAAATTGACCATCCAACCTTAGAGGACATATGCCAAAATCATTCAATTGGATATGTCTCAAGTCCCCGTGGTGGGAGAACTAAACAATTTGATAATTAGATTATATTTTGATTCTAGAGTGCACCAATGCCTTGACGTAGGGGTTGTTAACATATGAGAAGCATATCAACTATTTCTTAGTAAACACTGGTCGAGCAAGTTGTAGGGATACTTTGCAACTGATTGGTCCCATCTGTGGCTTCCCTACAAAGGTAAACAACCAAATAAGAGTCAACAACAAACCATATATGAAACATATGGTCATTAACCTGTAAGCTCCAAAAGAACCAATTAGTTTTTCTCAGGAAGAGTTGGGAATGTTCTTTCTAGAGACGAGCATTGGGTGCTATGAAGCTATGCCATCACTTATCCCACCTTACATACAAATGGAACTTCGTCCTTTCCCTTCAGCTGATGCTAATGAACCCTATACTGCAAATGTAAATACTTTTAAAATAGATGTGAGTGATCAAATTTGGACTTTATATTATGACGGGTCTAAGACTCAAGATGGAGCCAGTGTCGACTATATTTTGGTGGATCCCAAAAAAAACAAATTTTTAATTTCTTGTAGGTTAGAACTTTAGTGCACTAACAACACTGCAGAATATGATGCGTTGATCCTTGGGCTTAAAAACGTTATTGATCTCAAATTTGAATGTTTGAAGGTGATAGGTGATTCCAAGATCATCACAAGGAAGCTATGAAATACTATTTATTGTCTATCACCACATTTGAAAAATTATCAACAAAAGGTATGGTGCATAATTTCTTCTTTTATGGCTTTTGGTTTCAAATTTGTTCCTCGAATCAAAAATTTCGTTGTTGATACATTAGATAATGTTGTAGCTAGGTTTACACCTTTGAGAGATGGTTTTTATATTGATATTATTTATAAACCTCTTGTTTCAGATAATGTAACTAATCTTTGTGTTTTCAATGATGATCGATAGATAATCAATTTCATGGCTAACACAGATGTGTTCAAATACACGACAATAGATGAAGAAGAGAATGAAAATGCCTTATAATAAGAAGTTGATCAATGCAAGGGGAATCACATGCCCAAAGGTGTTATTACATTAGAAAAAATATTCGATTTGCAGAACCATTTTCGAGGCCCGCCAAATACTAAGACTCAGAGTTCCACACTCTCACATAAACAAATTAATCTTGGGACATAAGTTGACCCCAATTTCAACAATTTGGGGGTTGTATGTTCACTGGATGAGAGACAAGCATTCATCAGTCTGCTCGTGAAATATCGGGATGTGTTTGCCTAGACATATGATGAACTGGAGACATATGATACCTAGATCATCCAACACGTTATACCTATAAAGAACGGGGTCAAGTGGTTCCTGCAGAAACTAAGGAAAGTACAATCCACATTACAACCCCTTATTCAAAAGGAGTTGAAGACGCTGCTAGAGGTGTGCATTATTTTTTAAAGTCAGGCACTCCACTTGGGTCTCGAATTTGGTTCATGTACGGAATAAGTCTAGTGAAATTTGGTTATGTGTCAATTTCTGGAATCTAAACTGGGCTTTAGATAAATATAATTGTCCAGTCCCTTCTATGGAGAAAATTATTCAAATATTATCTGGATCTGAAATGTTCTCCTTGCTCGATGGTTTCTTTGAGTACAACCAAGTTCTGGTGGCTGAACCAGATCGTTTGAAGACAAATTTCAGAATAAATTCGGGCATATTCACCTTTCGATGCACACCCTTTTTCCTTATTAATGTTGGAGCTATTGTCCAAAGGGAAATACACATTGCTTTCAGAGGGTTTATTGGTCAAAGTGTAGTAGTGTATTTTGATGATGTCATTGTGTTTTCAAAAAGGAGATAATATCACATCCATCATGTGGAACAAATATTTGAGTGTTGAATAAAGTACATGGTATCACTGAACCCAAAGAAAATCATATTCACAGTATCTGAAGGAAACCCTATTGGGCATATTATAACCAAAAGTGGTATCACTGTTGAACCTGAACGCGTGAAAACTATTGCGCAAATCCTGCTTCCAAGAAGTAAGAAGGGTATGCAATCTTTCTTTAGTAAAATCAACTTCCTTCGCAAGTTTATTTCTGATTTTTCTCAGATCATTAAACCCTTACAAAATATCATAAAGAAGGATGTGAGGTTCAAATTGAACCAAGAATAAAAGGAAGCATTTGAACATATCAAGAAGGCCATCGTTGAAGCTTCTTCTTTTTATTGCTCGAACTTCAACAAAGATTTCATTTTGTATACTTTTGCTTCAGATTCATCTCTAGTTGTCATGTTGACATAGAAATATAGTAACGGCGACGATTGGCCCATATAATTCATGAGCATCAGTCTACAAGGTTCAAAACTCAACTACCATGACAAGGAAAAATATGCATACGCGGTCTACAAAGTGGTTAAACACTTCTGACAATACATCTCTAGGAATCATGTAACAATGTCTGTCCCTCATCTCGTTGTTAGGTCATTATTCGTCTAACAGGAGTTGGGTGAAAAAAGGGCTAACTAGATGACCTACCTCCAAGAATATGACTTGGATTTCAAGCTTGATCACACAGTCAAGGGACATGGGTTATGTAAACTTGTTGCTCAAACCACTGATGAGCAAAGAATTGGAAGGATGGGATCATGAGATTGAAATGTACCAAAATGACCTCACATCAATGCATGATTCCTCATCTTGGTATGCTCATATGAAGTAGTACTTAGGACAAGGTACTTTGCCTCCTACCTTATCCATGAAATAGAAAAGGGTTGTGAGACTCAAATCTACATATTACCACCTGGTACATAAAAATTTATTTCGTAAACACCACAATGGTGTATTACTCAAATGCTTAAAATTTGATGAAGCCCAAAAGGTGTTAAAGGAGTTACATGATGGGTTGATGGGTGTCCATTATGTCAGCGATACCACAATGCATAAAATCATGCGAGTTGGTTTCTATTGACCTATGCTATTCAAGGATGCACACACATATGTGCAAGAATGCTCAATTTGACATAAATGAACTGGGAGAGAATCATGATCAGGAACACCACTCCAATCTATAGCAGTGAAAAAACCTCTTCAACAGTGGGATCTGGATGTCATTGGGGAGATCGTACCACATTCATCAAAATAACACAAGTACATTTTCACGGCCACAACCTACTTCATAAGGTGGGTGGAATTTTTCCCTCTACGACAAGTCAACAATCAGGAGGTAATATCGTTTATTAATCAACACATCGTAACTAAGTTCGATGTTCAAATATCCCTCGTTTTTTATAATTCTACATATTTCTCATCTTTGAGGTTATACGATTTTTCTTTGGAAAACGGTATTGTTTTGAAATATCCAGCTAACTACTACCCCCTAGGAAATGGCTTAGAAAAGTCCACTAACAAAAACCTGATCCACATTATCAAGAAAACCTTTCTATCACACCAAAGAAACCGGCACAATGCCTTAACCAATACCCCATGGGCTGACTGTGTTACCCCTAAACCATCTCTTGGGACCTCCCCTTATTTCCTAGTCTATGGGAAAGAAACCATCTTACCATTAAACTTATACTTACCCTGTCTCCATTTGTCACAAGAGTCATGGGGCACCCCCTATCCTAGCATGCAAAACTGAATTGACACTCTACTCAAACTAGAGAAAGAGAGGTAGAAGGCTAGCGAGAAATTTTTCGTACACCAGAGATGGATCAAGAGGTGGTTTGATAAAAAATCTGCGGGAAAAAACGAGTTTAACATAGGTGACTTGGTCCTTAAGTGGGACAAAGCCCACAAGGATAAAGGCAAGCATGCAAAATTCCAAGCCCTGTGGATTGGACCCTTTCAAGTTAAGGAGAAAATTGGCCAACATACCTACAATTTATAAACCATGGAGGGGAGGGTTGAGCCCCTCCCCTTAAATGACCAAGACCTTAAATTTTGTTTTACTTAACAACTTGGGTAATTGCTTCCATATCCTTGTCCTATAGTTTTCTTTTCTGTTTTGTCTTTTCCGCACTCATCTCTTAGTCGCATTCTTGCCTTTTTCTTTTCAACCATGCATCTAGTCTTATTTTCCTTTATGTCTTTGGAGTCACCATAGATTAGTTCACATATCAAGGTTCTTCCCTGAATAGATAATTTATTAACATCACCTGAATCAA
The DNA here is from genome assembly GCA_000404065.3 of Pinus taeda. NCBI lineage: Eukaryota > Viridiplantae > Streptophyta > Pinopsida > Pinales > Pinaceae > Pinus > Pinus taeda. Next base: position 5,724 of record APFE030967944.1, on the reverse strand, counting down.
ATGCCCCAGATTTTTGGTAACTCCTACGCCAATGGCTAAACTATACTCGTTTTGGTGCCCGATCTTGACTATCTCTAAAGTCATGATCAAGGTCAAAAGTGAAGACATATCTTGGTGGGGAACTCTAATTATCCATGACATCCTATCTTCAATATAAAGACTCTCATTGTTGACCTGGTTATATAGTTTAAATAAATATGTTTACCCCCACTGACTCGAAAAGGGGAAAGGAAGCCTTAATGAACAACACATATTCCGGGAAAACAATACAGTTTTTGAAAAACCATAAACAACCTCTCTTGCACGTAAAATAAGTTGGGATACCTCATCCGCCCTAGAAAATAAATGCCCAATAAATAAGTTCCAATAAGCACACAAAATAAAGTTAAATAAAGTGTAAAGTATCAAGAAAGGTTTCTTGCATAGAGAGATGTTGCAACGAATCCGTCGGGGTATTGTCCAAGCTCACTGGCAACAGAGCAACATTTGTGATTTACAGATAGTGACTTTATCGGGGTACTATCCAGACTCGCTGACAGTGAGCAACACCAGAGACCTATAACTACAATATTAAAACTATTTACAACTCATATATCATTATCTAGACTCCTATTTTGAGTCATTGGGAACATCCTTAATCTATCTTATTGATGGGCAAAGTCAAAGTAGTGAGGAAATTTTGATCAATACTAAGGGTAGCTTGGAAACGTCAATGGGACCTATGAGCTAAGGACAACACATTTACAAGGATCTACCGCATCCCAAATCAAGGGAAAGTGTTAGTAAATTATATATTATAGAGAAATGGAACACATAAAATATTGCATAAATATAAACTCAGAAAACACATAAAACAAGAGAGACACATATATACGTGGTTCACCCAATTTGGGCTACGTCCACAGAGGAACAGCCAGTCCTTCCTTTTATATTATCTAACAAACTGAAGAGATACAACCTACAACAAATCCACTGTAATTCCCTCTTTTCTCTCAATATCCTCTCTCTTGCTCACTCAGAATACAGATCTACATAGACGCAATACAATTCCCTCATACATAGCAAGGGGTTTCCTTCTAGGGAAAAAAACCTTAAATTAAGCATAGCTTCTACCGCCAGATCTCTACCTAATGAACGGCCCAGATTGACTACGAAATTACAACATTTTACAAGGCAATTTTACATCTATTTTTAGCTTCGACAGCAGTGGCCCCACCTGGACCCCCTTGCAGCAAATATTTTACGAGCGGCGTTGTTGCCCCATTATGAACTGCAGTCCAATGCGGCAATGCCTTTGAATACAGAAGATAATCAACCTCCACACCCAACAATAAGAAGATACATTAAGGTTCTACCAGTGAATCACCAATTGTTGTAACCACTACAACAATCCCTAAAATTTCTACCCCTTTCAAATTTTTGGAGCCCCTTGACTAAAAATGTTTATCCTCCATATTTTGCATCCTATTAATAGAATCAGTCCCCTTCAAACCCTCCAAAAAAAGATAAGTTTGCAAACTTTAAATTTTATCTTTCCCATAAGTCGCGAGTTACATAAATAGATCTTGACTAAGGTAAAAATGGAGACCTACAACCCCTTGTTCAAAAATTTAATACATTTTGACCAGTTTAGGTCATTATGTCGCGCCTTAGCTACCCACTAGACCTCCAAATTTGTGACCAAGACCAACTTGCAACTTTGCAACCTCTAGCTATGAGTTTTCTAGGTCACCCCTTAGGATCGGACCAGACCTCAAACCATATGGCTCTTTGTACATCGTGACTCTGTGACCTCCATCTTATAGGTCGCTATGTTGCAAGACACCTAAATGTCAACCTTGTGACCCAAACTAGCCCACGACCTGGTGACCTCTCTAAAACATGAATGTGTGGTCTTTTCCTATAGAAATCACTCACCCCACTGCTCATTTTTCCAAATAATTAGAGTTCTCAAGCGGTAGAGAGATTGGTCGACCTGGAAAGGCGTGCGACTCCCTCCAGGTAGGCGTCTCTTCTTGTTCCCTGATAACCATTTCGTTTTGCCATTTTTCATACTCTAACCTCCAACATTGCATCTTCCCTTCTAGTAGGATTTTATTCACCTTTAGGCCATTTTCAAACCCATTTTCACCCTAAAATCCTCCAAACTTGGGTCTTGTCCATTTAGCTCTTGATGAGCCCCAATTTTGGTACAATTTGGGCTCATTTTGGCCTATTTTACTTGCTCAACCATTAATCTTTATTTTCTTATGCATGCATTTCTTAGTTTATTCATGTTGTTTGTAGGAGGAAGGTTAGACACTTTATCTACGATTCCAGGTTTTGGCATTAAAAAGGGAGCAAGAGACAACGAAAAAGGGATAAGGAGACAATAAGGTGGCACTATTGATTTTGTGGAGGGATGTCCACAGTCTTGGGACATTCCTCGTGATTCCCACCAAGAACTCCAAGCTCCAATCCATC